>JAXCGZ010017126.1:0-117500 GCA_037179515.1 Halocaridina rubra | reverse complement strand
TTTTGATTTTGTGCTTTGCAAATTTCATTTGTTTTATTTTGACATTTTACATTGTAATTTGTAATTAGATTAATTATCATGTAATAGCCATTTTTGATGGAATAAAATTTTTGACTTTGACTTTGACTTTTGACTCTCTCTCTCTCTCTCTCTCTCTCTCTCTCTCTCTCTCTCTCTCTCTCTCTCTCTCTCTCTCTCTCTCTCTCTCTCTCTCTCTCCTCATTTAAATCTCATCTTTTAAATCACCTACTTAATAAGTGATTTTAGTCTCATTACTATCCTCCCATTGGGTAGACGAAGGAACGTATGCTTATTTTAATGTGTAAATATTTTGATTTTGTGCTTTGCAAATTTCATTTGTTTTATTTTGACATTTTACATTGTAATTTGTAATTAGATTAATTATCATGTAATAGCCATTTTTGATGGAATAAAGTTTTTGACTTTGACTTTGACTTTGACTCTCAATATTATGGCTGAGAAAGAAGCTATAATTCAGTGATGTCATTTATGTCACAAATGTAAGATTACTTAATGGCTGAATCAGTCTTTCCCCGAATCGAGTCTCTCTCTCTCTCTCTCTCTCTCTCTCTCTCTCTCTCTCTCTCTCTCTCTCTCTCTCTCTCTCTCTCTCTCTCTCTCTCTCTCTCTCTCTCTCTCTCAATATTATGGCTGAGAAAGAAGCTATAAGTCAGTGATGTCATTTATGTCACAAATGTAAGATTACTAAATGGCTGGATCAGTCTTTCCCCGAATCGAGACTCTCTCTCTCTCTCTCTCTCTCTCTCTCTCTCTCTCTCTCTCTCTCTCTCTCTCTCTCTCTCTCTCTCTCTCTCTCTCTCTCTCTCTCAATATTATGGCTGAGAAAGAAGCTATAATTCAGTGATGTCACTTATGTCACAAATGTAAGATTACTTGATGGCTGGATCAGTCTTTCCCCGAATCGAGTCACTCTTGGGGGAAAAAAAAAAGTTGAAACTATGTCTCCCTTGGAGATTCATGGATTCCTTTGCAGATACCATACTGATTTCAAAGCATTCTAAAGCTTGAGGTACTTATTGTATTGTTGCATAGGTCCCATTGGATACCCAGCCATTTGAAATCATAGGCTGCTAGTAGTAGTGACTTGTCATAGTTTATCAGAAATCCTTTTAATGCAGATTTTTCCAGAACATCCCTTGTTGCAACATTACATGAGGCTTCTGACATTCTCAGTACTAACCAGTCATCTCAGTAAGTGGCTACAAGAATGTTCTTTTCTTGTAATTTCTTTAGGATAACTCATTTATCTTCGAGTTGGGGCGTTGAAAACCATTGCCTGTAGAGCCTATAAAATTAATTGATGTCTTTTTTTCAAGAGCGATTCAATTCTGGGACTGGCAAAGATTTGTGACTGGATTCATAAAAACTCAGAAAGAGTATTTTAGCCACATGTTACTTATATAATATGCACACCAGATAGTGTTGTGGTATATACTAAATACTGTACTGTATAGGATTTCAGCTAAGACTAGGTTAAGTTGAGACAGCAGAAGCAAAATATATATTTTCATATTATTAATGCTACTGACTTTATCCTGTTTAAATATATCTTAGAAGTTGCCTCATTAACTTTGCAGTATACATAAGGCATTTTTGCTTTCCAGGTAAGGCTCTAAATGAGAGAAAAGCAGAGGTGAGGATCCAATATCGAGATGTAGCAGGCGATGTATTCCATGGCCAAAGCAAACGTAATGAGTTGGTCATCAGGGTGCAGCCTGGAGAAGCTATTTATTGTAAGGTAAGCTATAAATATTTTTTTTTATATATATAAAAGTGAAGCAATGGAAATAAACTCGGATTTATGTTGTGATGTGCCATGATAGTAAAAACTATAAGTGTTAATGAAGTAGTTGAGAAATAAAAAAAATATTTACTCAATAAATTACCTTTTCATTAGAAATAGTGAGGAAGTACGAGCTTTCAACCCCAGTTCTGTACCAGACATAAAAATTTTGTAAAGTAAATGAAAGAACAGTCTGATGAAAAACCTAAGTCATAAGGATAGTCCAATATGTCATAACGATAATTAAATATAAGGTTCCCTTAACCCCAAGGAAGGCATAAGATGCCTTCCTACTCTGAAGTAGCTTATACATCTAAGAGGACTGCGTAACTTGAAGCCTTCTAGGATATACAGTGGACCCTCGCCCCAGGAATGCCCCCCTCCATGAACAAATCGCCCCACGAACACTATTTATGAGCAAATTTTGCATTGCCCCGAATAAACCCTCGAGTCCCAAATGCGCATCTGGCCGGGCAACCACGTTCCTGCTCACCCGGGCGACCGTATGGTTGCTCTGAGTTCTGTATTGGTGCCCGTGCTGTGTAGTTTGTTCACGCTGTGTTCGTAGTTTATTCATGTTCTTTCTTTGTAATTTTCCATTGTTTTACCTTTACTTTAAGCTAGCCCTCATTATGGCTCCTAAGAAAGTGAAGTGCATTAGTGACAGTGTCATTAAAAAGCCTAAACTTATAACAGTGGAAACGAAAAATATATAATTTCTAAACATGAACACGATGTTCGTGTTTCTGATCTCGCCACGCAGTATAACATGGCGAAATCGACCTTCTGTACTATTTTGAATATTAAAGAGGTCTTTAAGGCGGCTGATGTGGCTAAAGGAGTGACTATATTAACAAAGAAGAGGTCACAGTTAATAGAAGAGGTAGGAAAGTTATTGTTGGTTTGGATTAATGAGAAACAGCTGGCTGGAGATAGTGTTAGTGAGGGTATAATATGTGCTAAGGCTCTACAATTACACCATGATTTAGTAATAATAATATAATAATAATAATAAGACTTTATTTCCAACGTACATTGGGTATTCAAATAAGATGCATATATATTCCAGATAGACATCTGTGGTGTACGATATAGACATACTAAAACAAACAAATCATAAAGATGGGTGTACTATTAAAATTTACAAGTAAAATCTTCCTTTAAGAGTAACTTCTTAAGATTATATTTAAAAGTCTACACTGAACCAGCATTTTTTAGTTCTCTGGGAAGCTGATTATATAAATGAGGTCCACGAATGTTTATATCTCTTGAGCCAATATCAGTTTTAGACCTTCGTACTAATAAATCTTCCCCTTGACGGGTAGTTAACCCGGTAACTGAGCTTACTGTAGAAAAATTATACAAGCAATCAGGAAGATTGTTTCTTAGTATATTAAAAACAAAGGTACATATATCAAAAACATATTTATCTCTAATCTTTATCCATTCTAGATCTTTTAAAACAGGAGAGATGTGCTCGTATTTTCTTATATTGCCAACAGCCACTCGTGCTGCAAAGTTTTGTAACTTTTGTATTCTTTGTAATTGAGTCTTATTTGTACATCCCCAAACTTTGAGACAGTAATTAATTAAACTCATAGCTAAGGACTGGACAATTATTATACGAGTTGATGTTTCAAATGAATCTTTTACCCTATTTAGATATATTAGAGTACCCATTACTTTTTTATAAATTTCATCTATATGCATTTCAATATTCATGTAACGGTCAAAATAGACACCTAGGTTCTTTACCGAGTTCATTGGCTTAATGATATTACCGTTAAAATTTATATGAAGATTGTCATCAACTTCTGATAATAATTGTCTGGATCCGATAAGAATAGATTGGGTTTTAGTTTCATTAAGTAACAGACCATTTTTTAGAAAGTAACGTTTAGCCATATACAAAATTTCTTCTGCTCTACGAATAATATTTTCTAAATCATTAATTTCTCCTTCAATTAAGATTTGAGTATCGTCAGCATATTGAATGACATAACAGTTAGGTAAATATTTTACTAGATCGTATACATATATTAGAAAAAGTATAGGTCCTAGGATCGATCCCTGAGGGACCCCAAACAATACCTTCTTGCGACTTGAAACTACATCTTTTATTCTGACTGACTGGTAGCGGTTTTTTAAATAGTTCTCGAACCAGCTTGGGTCAATGTTCATTTTTTTGCATTTTTCTAATAAGATGGTATGGTGTACACTATCAAAAGCTTTAGAAAGTTCGAGTAGTAGTAGCAATGATATTTTCTTATTATCTATATTTTTGTATATTTCATCTGATATTTTCAATAAGGCAGTTTCAGTTGATAATTTTGGCCTGAAACCGTGTTGACTTTTTGCAATAAGTTTATTTTTTTCAAGAAACTCACTTAACTGATTTGCAACAATCTTTCCAAGTATCTTTGATAAAATTGGTAGTAAAGAGATTGGTCTATAGTTAGAGACGTCGTCAGGATTTCCATTTTTAAAACCAGGAATTACATGGGGATTTTTCCATAAATCTGGGTAAATATTGGTAACTATGGAAGTATTGATTATTACCGTCAGATAATAAGCTATTACAAATAATGAATCTCTAATAAAACGAAAACAAATTCCATCTGATCCATATGCATTAGTCTTTCAGATTTTTTATTACTAAGATTACTGTATTACAATCTACTGTAGTAGGGTTAAAGACATCATTACTTCTATTGAATGCACTATGTTCTTGAAGATTAACATTATTATTATTATTACTACCATCATCGAGTTCTAGTGGCGTTAAAATTGACGAATTTAAAGCCAGTAGAGGCTGGCTTGAAAAATATCATCGACTAAAAATTTAAAGAAATTTTTAGTAAGTGGAGTGATTTGCAGACTTTTATTGAGACTAATCACTCAGACAAAACTGTGAGCAACAGAGTAGTGAACATTTTTAATGACAATCTAATGTCTCACTTTAGAAAAATATATCATTAAGGAAAAAGACAAATTTCTCTGGATTGTTTTCTTGTGCCAATAGCCAGAGAACCACCTTCCAAAAGAGAACATAGAGAGAAAACACGAAAATTACAGCCTGTACCTGAATAGTTACTTGACGTTTTTATGGAAGGAGACTCTCCTTCAAGGAGTAGTCTTCCTCCACCAACATGCACGTATCCTAGCAACAGTCAACCACAAAGGTAAATAAAGTACTGTACCATGTTTTATTTCAGTAGAGTAGTATTCCTTTCTATTATTAATGTAATTTTCCTATTACAGGTGTATTTATTAATTTTTATAATAAAAAAAATAAAAAATGTATATTTATGGTGATGAGGAACAGATTAATTGAAATTACTTGCATTCCAATAGGAAAAATTGTTTTTCCCCACGAACAGGGTTTAGAAACGGATTAAATTCGTGACTAGAGGTATGACTGTATCACATTTTTAAGCAACTGTATGAAGCAAATCATAAGTTAGGCGAGGGGACAGGTTTCAAAATTATTCGGATGAAGTCGCAGGTAGCAGCATGAAGCTCCTTCTCAGACATGAAGAGGAGGTGTGGGTGAAGACTCTTCCAGTCTGTGTCTCTCTGAATAAAATCCCCCTTAACATCTATTGTACCCATATTACTTTCCTCTTACTGCCTGCCTTTGGTGATTCCTTGGTGTGTTATGTACCATAGCTATATTAATGCTTTCTGAACCACTACTTATGCAAGTGACAGTAAACTACTGGAACTCACTTCATGGAGCATGATGTACTTCTTTAACTTGGAAGCTCTCACTAATAAGCAATGCTATCCCTCCACCAATCCTCTGAGATCTCTCGGGCCTCAGTATTTTGAAACTGATAGGAAAAACTGTAACACAGTATATTTCCACCGTTACTTTTGTCTTTCTAATTGCTGTTATATAAGCTGTACTGTCGGATATCCCATTCTTTTAATTATCCGGCCTTGCAAGCTACCCATCAGCTTTTGTGTACAGTAACCTTAATGAGATTTTATCCCTTGGGTTCCTAATATTTTCTTTAAGACCCTTTTGCAGATGAATCCTGTAACATAAATTTCTCATTGCTATTTCCAATCTTTTCTCATTTAACTTTACAGCTTCGTGTAACCCGTTTTTATATTTTTCTTTCTTTCGTATGTACTATAAGGTCGAATTAATGATGTGTCTGTGCATCCAGTTAGAATACTGTAGAAATAATTTTCCTATTACACCTAGTTCTTAGAATAACACAAAGATAGGTTCTCAGAAGTGCCGCGTATTGTAATAATCATTTAATGTAACAAGTTATTTTCCATAAGAAACAATGATAATGAGCATAGATATGTTCCACAACTGTACATAGACACACTATACCAAAGATATAAGATAAGTAAAATATATTTTATAAGTACATAACAAAGGAGGAAGACCTGTAGATATTTATATTAACATGCAAATAGTGTACAGTATAAAAGATATACAGATTTACTGTACAGTAAACAAATTAATGCACTCTGTTAATCGTGCATGGTGGCGGTGAGCACGAGGATGCGGGCGAACGAACCTCTATCTGCAAACGTTTTTGCTCTAGCACGCTTTTTCCCTGACAATATTATATGGCAAGTTTGTTTGCTGTTTGTTCTTAATGCTTTTTTTCCATTCTCTCCATAATATCCGATTGCATTAAGCGGTAGAAGAGGAGGAGGATGCGGGAGGACAAATCTTTATCTGCAAGCGTTTTTCCGCCTTCGTATCAGCTGATGCTCTCTCGCACGCTATTTCCCTGACAATATTATATCGCAAGTTTGTTTGCTGTTTGTTCTTAATGCTTTTTTTCATTCTGTCAATAATATCTGATCGCATTAAACGGTAGAAGAGGAGGAGGATGCGGGAGAACGCTTCCATATCAGCTGATGCACTCTCGCACGCTATTTCCCTGATGATATTATATTGCAAGTTTGTTTGCTGTTTGTTCTTAATGCTCATTCAAGTACTGTACTTAGCATTTTTTCCATTCTGTCCATAATATCCGATCCCATTAAGCGGTAGAAGAGGAGGAGGATGCGGGAGAACAAATATCTATCTGCAAAATTTTTGCCGCCTCCATATCAGCTGATGCACCCTTGCACGCTATTTCCCTGACGATATTCTATCGCAAGTTTGTTTGCTGTTTGTTCTTAATGCTTATTTTCAATTCTCTTCATAATATCCAATCGCATTAAGCGGTAAATGAGGAGTATGCGGGAGAACGAACCTCTATCTGCAAACGTTTTACCACCTCCGTATAAGCTGATGCACCTCGCACGCTATTTCCCTGACGATATTATATTGCAAGTTTGTTTGCTGTTTGTTCTTAATGCTTTTTTTCCATTCTCTTCATAATATAAGATCGTATTAAGTGGTAGAAGAGGAGCATGGCGGAAAAGTGCCTCTGAGGCGTTCGATTATTTACTAAAATGGATTTTTTTTTTTCCGAATTTTTTTGCATGGGCATTATTCGTTATTCTTATTTTTTACTATTATTTTTTAGGGGCGTTATTCCAGTTTCGCTGATTATAAACACTGGTAAAAAGCGAACTAGGTGTATTTGAGAATTCTTGTACATGGATAATTCATTAATGTAGTACATTACATATAAGAATATTATTATGAGAGAGAAAGAATTCACAAATACTGTATGAATGATACAGCCTTGCACTATCACAGTATGAATATCCTCGGCTTACAGACTCTTGACTAATGTATATAAATCAAATCTATGAACTTGATATTATTAGAATTAAGAAGAATATAGCCTTAAGCCGTAAAATTTGAGGAAAACTGCATATAATTGCTTTCCAGTGTTTTGACAAAGAAAGTGATAATTATCGATTCTCTAAGAGTATATTTCTCTTCACAGGTAATGACCAAAACTCCCGGAATGTCGTTTGGATTGGAGGAAACTGAATTGGATCTTACTTATGGTGATCGATACAGAGGCGCAAAACTACCCGATGCATATGAAAGACTGATCCTTGATGTGTTCTGTGGATCTCAAATGCATTTTGTTAGGTATGAATGCCCCATTTATCATTAGTATGGTTTTTACTATTATTATTATTTTTATTATTATTATTATTATTATTATTATTATTATTATTATTATTATTAGTCCCCCTGGGGGAGGGGGGCAAGATTAACACTACTCATTATAGTTCTTACTATAGTTGCTATAATAATCATTATATTCATTATTATTAAAAATTTTGGTTATGGGGCTCCAGCTGCTCAGAGGTAGAGTGAGTGAGTCAGATTGTGACAAGCCTGACTAATGAGGGTTCACTCCAGCTGTGGGTTATTAGAAAGGGCATCCAGCCTGTCTGTTTCCACCTCCATTCAAATCGGGACTGATTATGACAAAAACTGCAAGACAAGAAAAACCTGGATACTGTATTAGCAGGAAACGGAAAATACACACGCAGAATAGAAATTATCAGTATCAAAGAAAAATGGTTCAAAAGTTCAGAAATAAATGTAAGAGTGCAAAGGAGAGAAAAGACAATTGCTTGAATAAGTACCATACTGTATAGGTGGATAAGTAAAAATATTTTGTAAAATTATAAATAAGCAAGAACTGAGTACCTATACATAGGAAGAGAGGTCCTATAAGAGAGCTCTTGCAAAGGAAACCAAGGAATATCTCATATTTTTCCATAGCTTAGTTTTTATTAATACCAACTGAATACTGTAATCACTTAATTTATAGGAGCGACGAACTCGCCGAAGCATGGCGAATTTTCACACCGCTTCTGCACAAGATTGAGAACGAAAAGCCAAATCCAATTTCCTACAAGTATGGTTCCCGAGGACCTATAGAAGCTGATGAAAAACTGGCCGCCAACAATTTCAAATACTACGGTTCTTATAAGTGGACTAAACCTAGTTCCTTGTAAGAGTGTACACTGTATCAGTGTTGATTATCATATGAGTGATGCCTTGAGTTTATCAGTGGCATGCTGTGTGTAATGTATATGTCAATGAAGCTCTTTTTACTTAAGTCTTTATGAATATCTTTCATTAAGTAAGCCCTTTAATCATTCCTTTGAAGCAAGTATACCCGACATTTCATATGGATTCCTTAGCCTAAGACATATTCTCCATTAGGATTATTCCAATATCAAATACTTTAAGGTCTTAGTGTGACCATAATAGATGTATGTTTACCTGATGAAAATTTTTTTTTCTAAACAGCACAAGTTGTATACTTTTATGCTTTATATCACATCCCACATTTTATACAAAGAGACTAGTATCAGTTTATAATTATGGATGTTTTTCATTTTAATGATATGCTAATATTTTTTTATGCACAGTAGATGTATGTACGAGTATATTTTGTGCATGCTTTAAGTTTCGTTATCTTTTTAGAATGTTGGTTCCACCAGTAAATTAAATTCTACAGCTGTGTCTGTTAAGCCTGCTGAGTCATTGGAGGCTGGTAACTAATTGAATCCCGGAGTTTCCTAATGACACCTTTATATATATAAGAGTATTTTGTATTTTTGTGACACTACAGTATATCTCATATAATAGTTAACCCAAGGATATTCTATGACATATTTTGTTATATGATCTTTCTTTCCTTATTTTTATCTGTAGATATATTAATTTAATCTTTATGTATTAGTAAGAGTGATTTTTTTTATTTTGAAATATTAGTTTAATCACTATGTATAAAAATACGAGTGATTTTGTTTTATATCTGTGGAAATTATAGTTTAATCACTGTGTATAAAAATACTAGTGATTTTGGGTATAATTCTGTAATGATACATACCTATATGATATGCAACATAAAATGGACAGTTTTACATAATGATGTGCATTCAATGCATTTTTAGCTGTGATTCATTACAAAATATATAGTTTTATACTACAGTGTAGACATTCACTATAAATAGTGATAAAAGTGATAGGTGTGCTCGGTGACTGACAGCATTAAATGTTATGGTGCGATATTACATATTCTGTATGCTTATATTAGCATGAAGTTGTTTCTTTTCCTATTAAGATGTGGAGTTTATTTGACATGTTAATGAATTCCAGATATTCGGTGCTTAGCCCATCCATTTACCAATCAGAAAAGCTGTGAGTATATATATATATATATATATATATATATATATATATATATATATATATATATATATATATATATATATATATATATATATATATATATATATATATATATATATATATATATAAGTTTCACAGACTTATGACTTGATTTTCTTTTGATTAGGTAGTCGTAAGTTGATCAGGTCAGAAATCATACAGGATTATTGAATGATCAAATATGCAACAAGGAAAGTTGTACAATACTGTCAGAAATGCCTTTAAAAATTCATATATTTGTAGAACGCAAAAATTATTAAAATACACCTGTAACTTTATTACAGCAATAATAATAATACCTTACAGAGATAATTATTATTTTTATTACTTATAATTTTTGTTTGCTTTTTATTTATGGTGTTTTTATGTATACAGTGGATCCTCTACCTACGTCGCAGTTCCATTCCTCAGGAGGCATCGTAACCTGACTTTCCGTCTAAGTCGGAACATACCTAAATAAGCACCTACATCACCCACCTATACAAATGCAGTAATAATGTTCATAATCTAAGACATAAAAACAACATTTCTATGACATATGAAAACATAACCAAGACTAATAAACAGAACAATACCTTATATATATACATACAGTATATTCCTTATCTTTACTCCAGTGGTTGGCTTGCACACTGGAAGGGGCGTTGCAAGGGAGGGCATGACAGGATTATTGGGAGGAGGCAGCTGGTGAGACTGGGGCAGGTGGGTGTGGAGATAGGGAAAACCTGCAACAAGTACTGGAGATACTGGGGCAGATGAATCTGGAGGGTAAAGGATATGTTGCTGAGGCCTCTACCTTCTTGAAGTAACATACCAGGGGAGTCTAGAATGAAGCCCTCTTCCAAATTTCCTTGTAACACTGCAAGCAATTCATAACCCCTCTAGCGACCTTAAGTGTACCTGGCAGTGTTGGGGTCCTCAGACTCAAACTTTGCCAACCTTTTATCTCTTGGGGTAAAACCTTTTTCCATGCCATTGTCTGTAAGTCTCTTGGGCGCTGGGGTTGTTATTTCTTTCTCCTATTCAGTCATCTGCTTCTCCAGTACAATGAGGTCCTCAGCAGATAACTCCTCTCCATGAGATTTCAGCAGCTTTGTTACACAATCAGCCCTAACATACAGCTTAAGCTCCATGGCTCCTTAAAGCCATGGAAATCATTCATAAAATGGGGACACAGTTTCCTCCATATGCCATTCAATTTCGTCTGCTTAACTTCCTCCCAAGAATCAGCAGTGTTCTTGACAGCTTGAACAATGTTGCAAGACTTCCAAAACTCCTTGAGAGTTAGCTTCTGATCTTTATCAGTTCCCCTGAGAGCCATAGCGATTGCCCTTCTGAGGTAGTAGGCCTTGAAAGAGGCATTAACACCCTGATCCATTGGTTGTAACCGGGAAGTGGTATTAAGTGGAAGGTATACCACTTTTACTTTAGGATGAAAGTCATCCAAATGGGTAGGGTGACCAGGGGCATTGTCCAGCTTTATCAACACCTTAAAGGGCAGACCTTTGGAAGCACACTTCCTTTCCACTTCTGGCACAAAATGGATGCTGAACCAGTCCTCGAAAATCTGAAGGGTTACCCAAGCCCTCTTGTTCGACTTCCAAATGACAGGCAGTTGACCCTTCCAAATGCCCTTGGATTTTCTGCCAAGTACACCAACAAGGGCTTCCGCTTTAAGTTGCCAGCAGCATTAGCCCCCAAAAGCAAAGTTAGTCTCTCTTTGCTGACTTTAAGGCCTGGTGCTGTCTTCTCCCTGGCGATGTACGTACAACTAGGCATACACTTCCAGAACAACAGGAAAATCACTTGCTGCTTTCTCATCACCTTGCAATTTAAGGTTATGCAAATTAGCATGAGCCTTAACATAAACAAACCCCTACTGGCCACAAACTCTTCACTTTCACTCCCTTCCTCTTTTTCCTTTAAACAATCTTTTAGCTTTCTCTTGGATTAACATAAAGCTCACTGGGATATGCTGTTGATGCTGGTCATCCTGCCAAAATACTAATAGTCTATTTCAATCATTATGCTACTATGCTGATTCGTAATAACAATGGACTTCAAGGAGCAGAACCTTTCACATGTTCAAGGATGCGATATTTATCCTTGATAATCGTCGAACGGCTTAACCCCAGATATCAGCCAATGTTGGTAGCAGTTTATCCCCATTGGAATCATTTCACTATATCTAATTTCACTTTCATGATGATGGCATTCGTTTTCTTCAAAGCACTGCTATTTAGAAGAATCTCTTATATGCTTAGGAGGCATAATTCAGGCCAAAAATTATCACTATCGAGCAAAAAACCAAAGAGCGAATAAGCACTAGAACAATATGGCGTATGAGTGGAAACTGCGCGACACATCTTTCTCAGTCTAATGCCGCGTGATGATATATTCCTCTGCCATACTTCACAAACTATTCCGAGATCAAAGTCATATTTATGACTATGTATTTGGTAATATTTTAAATAAAATTAAAGTAGGTCCTTCAAATCACCAAATAAATAAAAACACTTAATATATATATACACAACAGTGACGCATGAAAATGTATTCTTCCGCCAACTCAACAATCTGTTACGCGTGCAAAGTTCGTATTTACGGCCAAAGGGGATCCTCGGTTTACACTCTCCTCGAGTTACGATGTTTCATGGTTACAACATATCTCCCGTAAATTATTTTGCCTCTGTTTTGATAATTTTAGGCCTGTAATATGTTTCCCAAGCGTAAAGCAGATCCTTCTACTGGCAGTACTTCAAAGAAAAGGACAGCTATCACCATGCAAGGAAATTAGAGATAGTGAAATGCATGGAAAATGGAGAAACTTTACTACTGCATTATTATAGGTGCTTATTTAGGAGTGTTTCGACTTATACTGAAATTCGGGTTGCATCACATTTCAGAAAAGGAACTCTGACGTAAATCAAGGACCCCCTATATATATTTCGTAATTTTGTAAATAAATTCAAACTAGTTCTTTCATATTACTAAATACATTGACCAATATATAAATATCATTAACTTTATATTTACACACACAACAATCCCGCATGACGACGTATTCTTCCGCAACGCTCAACAAACTGTTCCGTGCACAAAGTTTGCATTTACCACACAAAATATGTAGGTCGAAAAGAGGATTTATTATTAATTTACGGGAGATGCATTGTAAACATGAAACATTGTAAACCATTATTTATTTAAAAAGACCAAGATATTGTCACAAAAGTTACTTATATCTCTGAGGTTCCTATGCAATCATGTCGAGAAAACCAGTTACAAAGTCATGATATTCGAAACGGATGAGATTTTTAAAGGAAACCACTAAGCTGATATTTTCAGTTTCAAAATTGCCATATATTGACTTTTTAAAAATTTTCTTACATAGTGTTTTTACAAGTTCATTTTGTATATTTTTTCTTTTAATTTCTTGACAGTTTATATGATAATTCTGGCACTCAGTAGTAGCTAAATGTACACTTTTCAGAAGTTTGTGACAGCATGACTATATACATGAGCCATTTTTCCCCTTATAAGGGAAGTGGCTGAGTCAAACCAAAGTACTCTGACTTTAAGGGAAGAGAAAATACGGGAGGATTCCCAGTCCCCTCGCTCTGCCTCATTTAGCTGACTCCCACTATGCACATTTACTTATCTTAAAATATTATACAATAAATAAAGACTAAGAATATATTCATAAAAGAGCATAAATACGTAAGAGGCCACTCTAGTATTACTGATTACTATGCAAATCTCTCCAATATAGTTTGTGTATTTTAATATCACGACTACAGCAGTGATCTGTTGATGGAACAATATACAAATGCACCACAGCTAATCCTGAGTCACAGGCAATCAATGGTTACAATTGCCAATACAAATGGTGAGGCTATTAGTGACCATGTCAATGACCTGAGGCCTTCCATAACGATATCTATGCCCATACTTGTCAGTGTACAAGATACAAACGAAAAATAATCTGTTCCTGAAGGACAATACTTTATATCTGAATAATAATATACTCATTTCTCATGAACTTAAAAGGTAAAGAAAATTGCAAGGAAACAGATATCAGCAAAAATCCTTCAGACTACAAGTAGTAAACAACTTTTATATATGGGAACCAGAAAATTGATTGTTCAAAGGTTCGTATAGAAGTGATTTTATTGTCTATTACTCCTAATTCAATTAACAAGCTCATTAATCAATGAGCATAGCAATGAAACTTTAAGAAGGATTGGTACACAGCTGTATTAAAAAGGATATCTGGAAGACTTTATTTATATCGTACTTAACACAGAATTATTATATAAAATACATTCCTCTATATATAATACTTACATTACTCTGCTTTGTCCATATAATTAAATATACTGTATTTCCATAACTACTTTCAGTGCTTAGATCAACTTACTTTAGAATAATATTCTATATCTAATTTCAACACTGAGGTCAACTTAATTTGACGTCATGGATAACCATTCAACAAATTAATTTCACTTTAAAGGTTTTTCAAGCAAACCTATGATGTATAACAGTATTACAATTATTTTATTTTCAAGGCACAAACAAGTGTTAACAAATTTGCTTTTAAGGCACTTCAAGGCACTTTAATATTTTCTTTACTTTTATGGCACTTCAAGGCACAAACCAAAAATGTAAAAAAATTTTCTTTACTTTTAAAGCACTTCAAGACAAACAATAATTTACCATTTCTTTTACTTTTAAGGCAATTCAAGGCACAAACAATAAATTTAACAGATTTCTTTTAAGGCACTTCAGGGCACAAACAATAAACTTAACATATTTTCTTTATTTTTTAAGGCACTCCAAGCACACTTGTTTACTAGAAGTGATCCAGGTCCTGACATTCTTAGTTTTCTGAGATTATATTTGCTAAGAATGTATATTTACTATAAAAACATCTGCCTTCATGTAACAATTTCCTAACAAATATAACGTCTATATTAACAATTAAACTTTTAATACAGTCCAATGAAGTTTCAATTACAGTAGGTACTAATTAAACACTTGCAAAGGATCCACAAAATAATGTACAGAATAGTCCACTACGCTGTAAGATTATAAAAATACCGTTAAAAGTTATTGCTGCTACAGAAAATGCAAAAAAAAAATAAATAGTCTGGAACATATTAAAGCGAGTCCCACCTCTCCAAGTAAAGTGAGAGAATTGGTACCTCCAAAAATTTTAACAAATTCTTTATTTACTCTACTTGATTGGTCATTGTAATGTACCAAAAGCCTTTAAGTTGCTCAACCCCAAACCACACTTGAAAATATTCATTCAATAATTATATTTCAATATTAAAAAAAAGGTTCAAAGATTCACTAAAGACAAATATCTTCAAACAAAGAACTGAAAAACAAGAGAACAGACCCATATATGCCACCAACACTTCATATACTACCTGAGAGGTCTATGGAAATGCCCGGAATCTGCAGTGGCTTTCCTTAGGGACTTAGGGCTGTTCGCCCAAAGAGCAACAACAACGAATCAGTGAAGTGAACTGGGTTCTCTTTTTAACTTGAGCTCTCTGTGGAAGACTAAAATATTGTACTAAGTTTTAGGAAGGCTATCCTTTCTGCATATATCTAAGCCAAGGGGTCATCACCTTCGATATGGAGTTCATTTTCTTCATATTCACTTCCATCCTCATCATCTTCCTCGAGAGGATCATCAGGATCTAATTCAACTTCAACATGTATCTGTTCTTGAAAAGTTTCATTACAGGAGAGGTTGTTAAAGTCTAGGTCATGTTTATCAAGATTACCTTCCACATTTCCCTTTAAAGATTCGGAATTTTCATTCTCTTCCGGGATGTCATTTACACTAACACAATGGTTCCTGTTATGTAAAGCTGAGGGTACTAAATCACCATCTGGTGTTTCCTGCCAATTCATCCTTTCGTGCTCACGGAGGTGCTCACGAAGTTCAACTCGGTCCCTGAAGCTTTCTTTGTGACAAATAATGCATATTAGTGTGTTTTTATGATATTTCTTGGTATGGCAATGCAATGAAGGCTGATCTGTGAATGTTTTACTGCACAGCTTACAATGGTAAGGTCGAATGTCAGTGTGTTTTTTGCAGTGACTTTGTAGTGTCTGTCGAGAATCAAAAGATTTTCCACAATCGTGGCAACGGAATGGTTTTTCGCCAGCATGGGTCCTTTCGTGTCGTATTAATCCAACAATCTGCGTAAACGACCGACCACATGTACTACAAGCGTATGGCTTTAGCCCTGAGTGGATACGCTCATGGGCCTGCAGGCCAGATTTAAATCGGAATGGTCTATTACATACTTTACACTTATACGGTTTTTCACCAGTGTGAAGCTTCAAATGCTGTTTTAAATGAGTGTTGCGTGAAAAGCCTTTTCCACACACTTTGCACTGAACAGGCCGTTCGCCCGTATGAATACGTATATGAGACCTCAAATTAGATTTCTGGTTAAATGAAGCATTGCATACTCCGCAAGTAAATGGTTTCTCACCAGTATGAATTCGCATGTGACGAATGATATCTATACGCTGACGATACTTCTTCCCACATATGTCGCAGGGATACGGACGCTCTCCAGTGTGCATTCTAATATGAGATACAATATGGGATTTCACTTTAAAGTTCTTCCTACAAAATGGACATACATATGTATTCAAGGAAGTAATAGGTATGTCACAAATTTCAGGATCTGCTTCATTGAGCTTTATCTGTATTCTCAAATAACGCTGATCATTAATTTTAACTTCTTCAATAATAGCCGGGTCAAACTTTTCTCTAATGATACGATCCCTTGCAGCTTCACTGAGGCTTTTCATGTATTCAGCAGTCTTTTTTGCTTCCTCTGAAATATTGCGGTTCACAAAGTCCTGAACGTTGACATTACCTGGAATTGTTTTCACCCTATCTTCACCCAAAGTCTTCAATACATTTTCGGCCGCTTTGCCTACTGTGCTCCCTGGCTTGTTTAAAAAATTAAGAGCAGCCATCAATTTTCTTTGATTTTCTTCTACATTCTTGCTGTGACTCAGTCCCAAGTCCTTAGCTTCACTACTTGAGATACTAACAAGTTTGCCTTGAGCTGTACGTATGTAAAATCTAGGCATAGGGTTGGCTTTCATCTCCTGCGTTGCTACATCTATTATGTCACGTAGCTGCTCGTCATTTGCCAAGAGGGTTTCTGAAAAGATGTAATAAAGTAAATATACTTTCTTGATACTGAACAAAATATCTGATAATTTTTTTGCAAGTTTGATATCAACGTCACTATTTCAAACTTTCTAAATATTCACGTCTAGCAGACAATAAACAGAACAATAAAAAAAAATCCTAATTTTGATAAAATAGTGTCTCTGACTTTTGAGGTACGTTTAGTCTTCTGATGAATGTGTGCTTTAACTCAGCCACCCACTTATAAGGTAGATTTACAGACATTGTATATGACTTTCCTCATGCTTCCCAGATATTTTGCAAGTGTAAGTCTACAACATACAGAAGCGTTATGAGCTGTACGAGTATACAATATATAAAAATAAATGGGTTTCTTGGGAGGGGGCGTAAATCACAAGGAGTATTACCTATATACAAGAGCCATACACTTTCTTATAAGGAGGGTGGCCGCATCAAAGCAAAATGCCTTGATTCTAAGTGTGAAAAAATGCGGATGGGGTGATCCCCATTTAGTAGCCTTTTACTTCACACACGGGAAAAATGAGGAAGTAATCCTGCCCCTCTCCCTCGAGTAAGAACAAGGAGTACATTCCATAACTTTATTTATTTAGATCTGAGGCGTCCCTTTATGTAATGCAAAAGTAACGGTGTTACTTTGGCTTGTTATCTGCAAGGAAAAAATATCTACACCGTAGATATTCTAGCGATAAACAACACGTACATCGGCTAAAAATGCTAGAGGTTAGGTCAGGTTATAGATCACAATATAGTGTACATCGCATAACAAAGTAGATTCATGACACGTAGATAACAAGCCAAAGTAGTACCGAAGTAACTCAAGGAAGACTGCTAGAGGCTTTGTACACCACTTAGAATGACTTTTTAAATAATTTCTGTTATGACCTAAAAGACACAAAGTGTAAATTTAATTTCAGTTACAATTACGGTTATTATGGTACCACTGCAATTACTTTCAACCCTTTATCCTGAGGAAAAGCACTTATGAAAAGAATAAAAGGCCGGAATACTTTCATCATTATTTGCCTTTTGTAATATCACCTATAGCGTGGGGTGTTAAGAAGGGCATCCAGCCTTGATTCCCCAACTCAAACCTATATGTTACAAAAGTCAATGGAGTAGAGCAAGGGGACTGGGAATCCCCTCCTTTGTATTTCCTCCCACAATGTCAACTATTTTGCTTTGACTCACCCATTTTGCTTATAATGGAGATTATGGCTTAGTAAATAGGAAAAGTAGGCCTACGCTACTAGAACTATTGGTACTCTACCCAAAACCCATCGTTGCCTCACTGAAAACAAGCTATATACCAAGGTACTACAGTGCTATATTAGCACTCGAAAAATACTGATCATGAAACAAGAGTACACTAAACAATGGAGTACTTCATTTGCCATCGTTAAGCCAGACACACTACTTAAAAAATTCAAAGAAAAAAAATATCAAGGACTGAAGTTTTTCACGTGGATACATTACATATAGGTTTGAGCTGGGGAATCAAGGCTGGATGCCCTTCTTAACACCCCACGCTATAGGTGCTATTACAAAACGCAAATACTAACTAGTTGTATGGTCAGAGCCTAGTATGAAATTTTACCTTTATCCACGCATGCTCAGGTCCTGCTTAGATAATATACATATAAACATTCAAATATAAATCCAGATTAAAGTTCTGTACAATGCTGTGGGGCCCGCTATAGAGTAGTGGTTGAAAGGCCAGCTTGGGAGGTGAGGGATCAGCGTTCCAGCCCGCACTGGGGTATTAGGGAGTGTATCCAGCCTTAAATCACCATCTTCATTTCGTCTGTTTCCAAACCAAAATGAAAACTAATAGTGATACAAAAAGCTTAAAAAATCAATATGCAGTATAAATAAAAAAGTGGAATACTGTCATTGGCACGTACTGTACTCATTTACTTACTTTGATCATTATTTTCTTCCTCCTTAATTCTGACATCCAATACAGATGATGGTCCATCAGGCTCGATCTTTATATTTGTATCTATTTCCTCCTTAGGCTCTTCTTTGATCTGAATATTTAAATAGGCTGGTGGTGAGGATAATCCTGTGGATGGTTCTGTACTGTCTTCAGGCTTTGTACAAGACATTGTAGGCAAATTTTCAACATAAGGCAATTCTGATTTTATGATATTCGTAGGTTCATCTAGCTGTGATATAAGAGACTCACTGCTTTGAGATTCATTTGTATTTGAAGTTGTTTCTGGAAGCACTCGTCCAAGTGTGACAGCTACAGGCTTACCAACAATTTTAAACCTTGCCTGACCATTGTTAATGTACGTACCAGCTTTTGACGTGGATATCACAGGATTACTAATTAAGGGAATAGAAATATTTTTACGAAATAAATCATTACTACAATTAGCATCTGAATTTGCAACAAGTGCGGATGAATGGGGTATTCGTTTTTCTTGCACTGGCTGATTAACTGTGGGCACAATAAATTTTGGGGAATTTTCACCCATGGTCTGGAAATTATTTCCTGGTGTCATAACTGGAAAAAGATTTCCATTATACTCGGCATTATTAGATGAAAGAGGATGCACAGATTTTGTCAACAGCAAAGGCTGATTATTTGCAGAAGCTTTTACGGGAGAAACAATAGCCAAAAGAATCTTCTTTCCATCAGCAGTCTGCACCAATTGTGTATTTGGCACTTTCACAGCAGGATCAGATCCTTGCCTATGTGGTATTATTGTGAGAGGATTCACAACATTAGGCACAAAGGGTAAAAAGGTTTGACTCTTGGCAATTACTAAAGGTGGTGGTGGTCCATCCAAGTCAAAAACAATCTTCTTCATCTTGGAAAAGGATGATTAAACTCAAGAGAACTAACAACTGAACATATGAAACTAAGATATAAAAAAATAAACAAAAAATAAAACAGCTTCCAACAGTATCTTTGAGTCTCACATCTTGAGCCTGAAAAGGAAAATTTCTTAGTCAGTTTTAGGCATGGTAAATAATAATATTAGATAATATTTTATACCTGTTGTACAATACTTAAAATTTCTTCCCATATACATATGTATTAAATGGGGATGTTAGAAGACAACAGTTGCCTAATGGTTAGAATATTCAACTTGGGTGGTGACAAACCTGCAATCAAGAACAATGCAGTGTTAGGAGTGGCATCCAGCCTTAATTTAACAGCTCAAATCTATACGTGTCTACCCTCATAATGGGGATTAATAATCACATTAAATTGTAAGAAAAAGTAAATGGGGATATGAAAGAAAAATTCAATAAAATATACCACAACAAGTCATCTTTTTCAATTTCTTTTTTTTAAAGATATAATATATCATATTTACAAGGCAAGTCACCTAACCTAAATTAACAATTTACAGGGTTATTTAACTTTACCTTGGGATTTGGGTTACTTATCCTTACAAAATTCTAAAATCCTAGCCTAAAGTTCATATGTGCCTAAGAAAAAATGTTAGTGGAAATAAAAGAAATTCTGCAAGATACACTAGTGCACCAAGAAGTTTGTTTGTACAAACTAGAGATCATGTTCATAAGTGTCAGTTGCCTAACTCTGAAGACTGGGTAGTGGTTAACTAACGTTCTTTTTATATATATTTTATGTCACTATTAGTCATTCAGATGGACACAGATGTATTGAAACTGGAGATTCAAGGTTTGATGCCCTTCCTATCACCCCACCATGGGCTCAAACATGGGTCTGTCACCTTCAGAGTCTGGTATTTTACCGCTACACTACAGGAGTCCCGAGCAGGGTGCTAAGTAATTAAAGCCTCAATATCAGGATATATAGTAACTGTACATGTCTATATGATTCTATACCTCAGTGCCCTCATTGTTGAGGATGTCAAAAGTAATTTGCAATAAAAATTAATTTCAAACTTATTCTACATCAAAAAGCACTAAAGTAATAAGCAGCTCGTATTTTCAGGCTAGGCCAACAAAATACAACCAGATGATATACTCCTCTAGAGGGAAAAGTTTACTTTCACACCCTCAATAAGGAAATGAATACATAAAAAATAGAAAAATATCTAAAATAGAAGAAATATATATTTTTCACTTATTATTAAATTCTTTATATAATCCTAACTGGGGGGAGTTGCGAAAGAAACCATATATTATTCTGGAAAATCAATAATTATATGTTCCTAACAAACTTTATTAATTATTGGTTCTGTGTAAAACTGAGAAATTAATAAATGGAGATAAATGCATCGTTGTAATGAAAGGTAAACTTCTATGATCACGTCCATTTTTTCTCTTATTTCAAGTACTGAGCGTAAGCTTTCTCCATAAGAAAATGCTTTCAGTTACAATAAAATAGATATTAAAGAGCTCAAAATAATAAAAAAAAAATACTTCCTGTAAACAATAATATACCGAAGTACAAAGTAACCCAGTTGTCATCTCCTCCTCCAAGCAGGCTTGGGAACTTAATAGAAGAACGTAATATTTCCCTAATTCAAAGACTTAAAAAAAATACTTTCTATTATATGTACAAAAGGACATTAAAGCACAAGAAAACAACTTAGAAATTAATGTTCTGTAAGTTGTAATATACCTAGTTAAATAACAAATATTCGGAGTAATTCCCTCGCCCAAACACACTTCGACAAGTTTGTTTACAATTGACAAGGGATGCATTTCCCACAAATAAAATAAAACAGTATAAATATAATTGTTACTTGTAAACACTGAGACGTTTTGTATAAAAGAAAATATCGATTAACTTAAATTACTTCATATATTTTATATCTATGTGATTAAAAAAAAAATATTTCTCCATCAAATACACGATTTCTCAAGGCCATTATAAAATGTTGGTAACCGTGATTTCCCATTCTCTAAGTTTTCTTTGATGGTTTTATATTTTCTTTGGTTACGTGATGAAGTCAATATTAATAAAACCAAATTAACGCCCATAAATACAGGCAAAGCATTCAAGCAACATGATACAGATATTGTGATAATATATACTTTGATTTGAAAAAAAAACAACGAGTATATGGCCTATTCAAGATTAATATGAGCCATACCATTTTTCTAATAATAATAATAATAATAATAATAATAATAATAATAATAATAATAATAATAATAATAATAATAATAATAGCAATAATTATACAAATCTTTGCAGAAACTATAAAAGAGGTAGATTTCAACCGTTCCATATATTTTTTGGCGTATTTTTTAACTAAATTTTACACACCTACTAGGCGGTAAAAAATTAGCTGAGTAAGTCTTTTCGTAAGAAAATATTTATATAGTGATAGATATAGCTATATCTATATATATGGCCAATACTTTCTAACAATATCTTATCACTTGTTCTTATCGGGAGGTTTGTGAAGGTATCAGTACATACACGAGTGTTCTTGCTGAGGTTTAGTATCTTGGGAGATCCTGGAGAATTAGGACCTAACTTTTATCAACAGCATAGAAAGGTTAGGTTAGGTTAAGTAAAGTTAGGCTAGCTAAAGTTAGAATTTAAACTCAAATTCTAACTTAATTTAACCTAACCTTTCCTCACTGCTGAAAATAGCAGGTCTAAATTCTTCAGGAGCTCCGCATATTGTTAACAGATTACATGTAAATGTGTGGATTTGCAATATAGAGCTGTGATATTCTATACAGACAATGATATAGGATCAAACTACGAGGTCAGTTGGCCATAACTAGCGGATATGAATTCCGATTAGTATCGTTTAACGCATTTACGAGCAGCGTTGCCTGCCGTGTTAATTGTATACTCTTGTGTTGTTGCTTTATATATATATATATATATATATATATATATATATATATATATATATATATATATATATATATATATATATATATATATATATATTATATATATGTGTGTGTGTGTGTGTGTGTGTGTGTTTATATATATATATATATATATATATATATATATATATATATATATATATATATATATATATATATATATATATATATATATATATATATATATATATATATATATATATATATATATATATATATATATATATATATATATATATATATATATATATATATATATATATATATATCCAGTATAAAACAAGTTCCAAAGATCATATTTTGTCGTGTGTTTTGTGAAAAATCTACGTGAAACAACAGAGAAAATTTTGTGTTTTATTAGAAGGATTAAATCAAACTGGGGACTTCATCGTCATATCAGGCGAACTGTTCTTAAAATGAGCTTTAGTTGTGAACTCCAAGCCACTGTGTGCGGTACATGTGGCTTTTAAAAGGACAACTTGAATGTTACCACGTTCAGATTACGGCTGTGCATTAAGGTATGTATTACTATATTTTACATTTTTTTTTCTATGAATGTGACTCTGGGACAGTCAAGATAATTGCTCTCATCAGCCCCGGGTACCAAGAAAACATTACGAGGAAGTAGAATGTTAAGGAGACGGAAGAAATAAGGGAGTAATACACTATAGGAAAAGGACAGGCTGGAAATATAGGTGACGTAATTAAGACCTAGAGAGATGGCAGGATTAGGCCCCTAGATGACGATATATCCGCTTTTTGAAGGAAGATGGGTCATAAGAATTAGGAAAGACAGAATGAGGAAGAGAAGTCCAGAGTCTGGGGGCGGATGGGAAGAAGTAGTCGGATCAGATTTGATAACTGAGATAGGATGGAGTCGGAGAAATTAGTGACGGCTTCGAGTGAGCTCTCTTAGCCCTATTCGGGGTGTCATAACTAGAGCAGGGGGAATAGAGTGGGAAGGAATTGGAGGGAAAGCACGAAAATTAAATAAAAAATGAAATGCAAAATAGAGGGGGAGACCCTTGTGCAAAGGTGTGCCCGAATAGGTAAGAGTGAGGAAGGGGAAGTAGTCACTGCAAAGACGAGCTACAAATCTCCACACAGTACCTGTGAGATGAGGACGCTTGACGAGTGTTACACGGTCTCTTCATTGGGTCAGGGATGCAATTTGCTAACTTATCAGAGCAGAGATGGAAGTAGTAGCAATAGAAAAGAAAAAGAGATGATACCTTATAACGCAGAGAAAGAGAATCAAGATCAGCAGTAATAGAAGGATCATTGATGAGTGTGATTGCCTTAGATTCAACCCTGTCAAGAAGATAAGTGTAAGAAACGAGCACTATTCTAAGCAAGGACAGATAAGACCTTCATAAATTTAAGTGACTGGAAAAAGGAAAATTAATGACGAAAGCAAAACAGAATCCTCAATTTTATGGATGCAGATTTAGAAATCTGGATTATGTGACTCCTAAAATACAAGTCAAAGGTTATCTGGAATCTTAGTATGTTAACAAAATGTTTGAAAGGATAAATTTCGTTAGTTTCAAAGACAATAGAGCTATTAGGAGGAGGAGATAAAGACATAGTCAGAAACTGTGTCTTGGGGGCATTAAATTTAACTAAATATTAGGTGCTCTTACCCAGATACCCTTTGCAAATCGGAGTTGAGAGTAGAAGAAAGAGTGATATGAATCTGACGAGTAGCAGATGATAGTTGTGAAGAGAAAGCAGAGGATAAATGAAGGGTAGAATCGTTGGCAAAAGCGTGGAAAAGAGAGGAGGATGGGGAGTGAAGAAAATCGTTGATGAAGAGATGGAACAGAGTAGGTGAAAGAACAGAGCCCTGTGGAACATCGCTAGTAAAGGAATGAGCTAGATAATTGCTCCGTCAACAACCACAGATATAAATCAGTCTGAAAGAAAATGGATATCAGATAAATGGGAGAAGGGGTAAGACTATAAATGAGGCCAACAGAGCTTTGTGCCAAACTCTGCCAAAAGCCTTGGAAATATCAAGAGCGAATATAAAGGATTCCCTTTAATTCCTCAGAGAATATGACCATACATAAGTAAAATAGAACAGGACATCATCACTGGATCTTGCCTTGTGGAAGCTGTACTGGTGATTGGAGATAAGTGGGTTAGATTCAAGACGTTTCAAGAGGTGAAAATTGAGTAAAGTTTAAAGAACTTTAGTGATAGCAGAGTTTTGGGCAATAGCTCAGTAGTTGGAAGAAATAGAGCGGTCACCTTTCTTAGGAACAGGTTGAACTAAAGCATACTTTTAAGATGAAGAATAGATACTAATTCAGACAATGAGACAAAAATAGACGGTAAATCACGGGAGCCAGTTCTTCTGCAAACTCCTTGAGGAACCTTGCAAAGATACCATCGGATCTGGATGCCATGTTTGTCTGTAGGGAGTGAAGAACCTTATGGACTTTGTGTGAAGAAAGAATAAGTGAGGGCATAGTGTTAGAAAGGAGTAAAGGACGAGGAGCAAGTGCACTGGACTCGCTTACTGATTGACAGAAAAATGAGATCCAAGGAAGGTGGCTTTGTCAATGTGAGAGCAAGCTATAGAACCATCAGAATGTATGAAAGGGAGAAAGCTTGAGTTACAGAGGTTTTTGGAGAGGATTTTGGCTAAGGACCAGAAACATCTATCAGTGGGAGAGGAGTTATTGACTCACCTTCTTAAAAAGGAAGCTTTACTTTGGTATGTGAGCAGTGCAGCAATTCATAGCTTTAATAAAAGCAGAGTGACTTAAATCAGAAGGAGAGGCTTGGTATGACTGGCATGACTGATCCATGGTCTGAATAACCATGAACCAGGCACGGTCAAACCAAGGATTAGGGGGAGAAATGTTTTCATAGTGGAGGGGATGCACACCTCCATTCTCAAGATTATGATCTTAGTAACTTTTAGGGCTGCCTCATCAGGGTTGAGGGTCCAGAAGCAGTAGTCATTCCATGGGAAGTCATAGAGAGAGTTATACAAATCATCAAATGTCAAATGCGGCACTGAGTAGGAGAAATTAATGGAGGGGAAGCGAAAATGGAGGGATTGAGATCATAGAGTGGTCAGATTTACCAAGAGGGGAAAGCACAGTATATACGTAGTTTGAAAGATTAGAAGTAAAAAATATGTCAAGAGTGTTAGTTGCATATTTGTGGCGATTGGGAACACGAGTAGGATGTTTGATAATCTGCTCCAGATCGTGAATAATAGAGGAAGCAAAGGCCTCACTTTCTCCCACATCAGTGTGAGAAGAAATAGCACACTCTGTGGTGTACATTGAAGTCCCTAATATAGAGAATTTCATCACGTTGGTAAGAAGATAAGCAAGGAATCATGGCAAGAGGACAGATATTCGAAGAAAGACACAAGTAAGTGGAGTTAGGAGAGCTAGCAGAAGCAAGGAAGTATAGTGGTAGTGGAGAGATAGATCTTCAACCAGAGAACGTCAAAATCAGGAGATTCAAAGTCCATGATCCTTGCAATAGGAGCGTTAGTGTTGCAGTTGGCACAGATCCTACCTTTGGAATGGAAACAAGAATACAGGTTATAGTGGGAGATTTGAAATGGCTCAGGGGGAACATGGCTTGACAGCTGGGTTTCAGAGAGATGGAGGAGGAGGTTAGGGAGGGATGTACCCAAGTGCTGCTATAAAGCCAAATAACTACATTATCTATTACAACAAAATCTGATAGTTTTTATTTCATTTGATCTTAACTAAAACTTCTATAATTTGGTGTGTGCAATTACTTAAATGTGCTTACGGAAAAGAGACCCAAGCTCGTAACTTTCCATCTCCCCTGGTCGGTTCCATTTTGTATTTTTACTATTATTATTATTGTGACACCAGGACAGGGCCCCCCCCAAAAAAAAAAAAAAATCTACCCTCATCAAGCCTGGCAACGAAAAAAAACATAAAGAAAAACAGAGATGGGGAGTACTGTGACTTGTCAGATGTGAAGGGATAATAAGACATGTGCAACGAATATCCAAGAATATTCGGTGTTGATGTAGGCATAAATAGAGAACCATAACTGAAGGAAGACTTAACATCGAACTGTCCTGGACAGTCTTATTTAAGTCCAGAAGACCCTTCAGCTGTAGTATCGCAATGGGCAGTTGATGCCATGGGCCAGCCCAATAATTAGTAATACTTATCATACTTGTCCTTAAAAGTATGGATTGAGTTAGCATTAACTACCTCCTTGCTTAGCCAGTTCCAATTAACAACCACTCTTGCACTAAAAAAAAAGTAATTCCTTACATCCTTCAAAAAAAGTTTTCTTACCAAGCTTCAAACTTTGACCTCTAGTTCTAGTGCCAGCCATATCAAAATATCGATATCTATCCACTTTGTTATAACCATGAAGGAATTTAAAAGCCATCACCTATCCCCATCATTCTTTTAGTTCGAGTGATGATAAGTCTACTTCCCTTAGCCTCTCATCATAATTGAGACAGTGTATTTCTGGCACCTGTATCGTGGCATGTCTTTGAACTTTTTCCAGCTTATCTACGTGTTTTTTCAAGTGCGGATTCCAAAGGGGGCTGCATATTCAAACTTTGACCTCACATAGGTTACATAAATATTTCTGAACATTTCCTTGTCCATGTGCCTGAAGACTACCCTTACATTTGCAAATAAAGCATAAACTGCCCTTACTATTCCATTAATATGCATTTCTGGAGACAAATCTGCCAGAATGTTTACTCCTAGATCTCTCTCATTCTCTGTCACTTGCAGTTCTACTCCTGCCATTGAGTAGTAAAGCTTGGGCCTTCTTGCACTTGTACCAATTCTCATTACCTTGGAATTGTAATTACCTAATTGTGTTTACGGGAAAGAGCCCAAAGCTCGTATCTTCCCGTCTCCTCATCGGTTCCATTTTATACTTAGTGATACTTATCATCCCTGTCCTTAAAACTATGGATTGAGATAGCATTAACTACCTCCTCGCTTTGCCAATTACAATTATCAACTACTCTAACACTGAAAAAGTATTTCCTTACATCCTACAGAGAAGTTTTCTTACGAAGCTTCAAACTATGACCTCTAGTTCTAGAGCCAGCCATATCAAAATATCGATCCCTATCCACTCTATCATAACCATGGAGGAATTTAAAGACTGTCACCATATCCCCCTCAATCTTCTAGCTTCGAGTGATGGTAAGTCTAATTCCCTCAGCCTCTCATCATAACTGAGATTACGTATTTCTGGCATCAATTTCGTGGCATGTCTTTGAACTTTTTCAAGCTTATCTATGTGCTTTTTCAAGTGTGGATTCCAAAAGGGGCTGCACATTCGAGTTTTGGCCCCACATATGTTACATAAATATTTCTGAACTTTTCCTTGTCCATGTGCCTGAAGGCTACCCTTACATTTGATAAGAATGCATATGCTGCCCATACTATGCCATTTATATGTATTTCTGGAGACAAATCTGCCAGTATGTTTACTCCTAGATCTCTCTCATTTTCTGTCTCTTGAAGTTGTACTCCAGCCACCGAGCAGTCAAGCTTGGGCCTTCTTGCACTTGTACCCATTCTCATTACCTTACATTTTGAAGTATTGAATTTTATTAGCCACTTTTCTGACCACTCGTGCAGACTATTTAGATCTTTCTGAAGTTCTCTACCATTGTTCTCGTTTCCTACTTTCTTCACAATCTTTGCATCATCTGCAAACATACTCATGAATGAATTTACAGACTTTGGTAGGTCATTTACTTATACAAGGAACAAAAGTGGCCCTAAAACTGAACCCTGTGGAACTCCACTACTAACTCTTCTCCATTCAGACACTGAGTGTCTTACTCTAACCCTCTGTTCCCTTCCTTCTAAGTAAGTTTTTATCCATTCCAAGACATTGCCACGTATTCTAGCCATTGCTTACAGCTTCCTAATAAGTCTCCCATGTGGAACAGTGTCAAATACTTTCTGGAAGTCTAGGAATATGCAATCTGCCCAGCCCTCTTTTTCCTGTAAGATTCGGCTTACCTCATCATAAAATTCTAATAAATTTGTTACTGTTGATCTACCTTCTCTGAAGCCATGTTGCCTCACTGACAAAATGCTGAATGATTCCAAGTTAAGAGAGATATGTTTCCTTAGTAGTTTCTCCATAACTTTGCAAACTATGCTGGTCAAGGAAACTGGTCTATAGTTCATATCCGTATCCCTCCTTCCCTTTTTGAAGATAGGTATCATATTTGCTTGTTTCCAACATCATGGAATCTCCCCTGACTCCAGTGACTTTTTTAAATATGATACTTAGTGCCACTTATATTGAGTTTGCGCATTTGTGTGTGTGATTACCTAATTGTGATTACCTAATTGTGTTTACTTGAAAGAGCCCAAAGCTCGTATCTTCCCGTCTCCTGATCGGTTCCATTTTATACTTAGTGATACTTATCATACCTGTCCTTAAAACTATGGATTGAGATAGCATTAACTACCTCCTCGCTTAGCGAGTTCCAATTATCAACTACTCCTACACTGAAAAAGTATTTCCTTACAGCCTGCAAAGAAGTTTTCTAACGAAGCTTCAAACTATGACCTCTAGTTCTAGAGCCAGCCATATCAAAATATCAATCCCTGTCCACTCTATCATAACCATGAAGGAATTTAAAGACTGTCACCATATCCCCCCTCAATCTTCTAGCTTCGAGTGATGGTAGGTCTAATTCCCTCAGTCTCTCATCATAACTGAGATTGCGCATTTCTGGCACCAGTTTCGTGGCATGTCTTTGAACTTTTTCAAGCTTAGCTATGTGCTTTTTCAAGTGTGGATTCCAAACGGGGGATGCATACTCGAGTTTTGGCCTCACATAGGTTACATAAATATTTCTGAACATTTCCTTGTCCATGTGCCTGAAGGCTACCATTACATTTGATAAGAGATCATATGCTGCCCTTACTATGCCATTTATATGTATTTCTGGAGACAAATCTGCCAGTATGTTTACTCCTAGATCTCTCTCATTTTCTGTCTCTTGAAGTTGTACTCCAGCCACCGAGTAGTCAAGCTTGGGCCTTCTTGCACTTGTACCCATTCTCATTACCTTACATTTTGAAGTATTGAATTTTATTAGCCACTTTTCTGACCACTCATGCAGATTATTTAGATCTTCCTCTACCAATGTTCTCGTTTTTTACTTTCTTCACAATCTTTGCATCATCTGCAAACATATTCATGAATGAATTTGCACACTCTGGTAGGTCATTTACATATACAAGGAACAAAAGTGGCCCTAAAGCTGAACCCTGTGTAACTCCACTACTAACTCTTCTCCATTCAGACACTGAGTGTCTTACTCTAACCCTCTGTTCCCTTCCTCCTAAGTAAGTTTTTATCCATTCCAAAACATTTCCACCTATTCTAATCATTGCTTGCAGCTTCCTAATAAGTCTCCCATGTGGAAGAGTGTCAAACGCTTTCTGGAAGTCTAGGAATATGCAATCTGCCCAGCCCTCTCTTTCCTGTATGATTCGGCTTACCTCATCATAAAATTCTAATAAGTTTGTTACTGTTGATCTACCTTCTCTGAAGCCATGTTGCCTCACTGACAAAAAGTTGAAGGATTCCAAGTGAAGAGAGATATGTTTCCTTAGTAGTTTCTCCATAACTTTGCAAACTATGCTGGTCAAGGAAACTGGTCTATAGTTCAGAGCCGTATCCCTCCTTCCCTTTTTGAAGATAGGTATCACATTTGCTTGTTTCCAGCATCTTGGAATCTCCCCTGACCTCAGTGACTTTTTAAATATGATACTTAGTGCCACTTATATTGAGTTTGCTTTATGAACATCTAAATCCATCAGCGCATTGCATACTTCTGTGGCTGTAAGGTTGATGTTCTCTAATACCGGCCCTTGAGCTTCTATCTCTGCATATCTGAGGGGGTTGGGTATTTTCTACTGTAAATACTGACTGAAACTCCTTGTTCAATTCTTTGCAGATCTCTTCATCCGTCTCAGTGATACTCCCATCCGCTCTCTTTAGCCTTAAAACCTGTTCTTTTACCTTCAGTTTTCCTCTGATAAAGCTGTGCAAAGGTTTGGGATTTTCTTTAGCCTTCCTGGTGATGTCCCTCTCATAGTCTCTCTCTGCTTCTCTCCTTTTACTTAGGTAGTCATTTCTTGTTCTTTTGTAGGTTTGCCAGGCATTATGTTTTTTCTCCTCAAATACCTTTTCCAGCATTTGTCTCTCCACTCCTTAGCTCTTTTACACCCATTATCGAACCATTTCTCTCTGGCATGAATTACACCTACTTTGGTGACACGTATGCAGCAACCTACTATCTTCCCATATTTCTCACAAAAGATGTCATACATTTCTTGTACGGATTTGTTGTAAAATAAGGTTCTCCAGTCAATAACTGCAAAGAGCTCATTCATTTTGATGTAATCTCCTTTCGGATAGTTCCTCCTCATGTCCTCAGTGCCTCTACTCTCAGGAAGAATATCTTCAATGATATACTCCATCAACAACACACAGTGGTCACTCTTTCCAATTGGTGGTTCATACTCAATTTTTTCAATATCCAACACATTATCTGTGAATACTAGATCAAGTAGTGATGGTTCATCCCCAGCCCTGGCCCTCGTTGGTTCCATTACATGTTGGTGTAGGAAATTCCCTTGTACGTAATCTAGGAATCTTGCCCCGAATGAGTCATCACCACTGTGTGGGTCAAGATTTATCCAATCTATCTCTTTATGATTAAAATCTCCCATAATTAAAATCCTACATTTTTTTTCCCGTGCCATGTTAACAACTGAGTTTATGACTTCAGTAGTACCTATTTGACTTTCCTCATAAACTTCAAGCCTATTCTGGTTCTTTGGTGGGTTATATACAACAGTTATTATAATGCTCTCTGACCCAGTATTTATGCGAGCAACAAGAAATTCCTTGAACTCACTTTCTATAGCCAAGTTTATTTCTTCAACTTGAATTCTTTCACTTATGAGCATTGCTATCCCTCCACCAGTCCTCTCAGATCTTTCAACCCTTAGTATTCTGAAGCCCTTAGGAAAAACTGTGACACTGTTTATGTCCTCACTCAACTTAGGTCTCTGTAATTGCTACTATATCTGCCTTACTGTTGTGAATCCTATCTTTTAATTCTACTGCCTTACCAGCTAATCCATCAGCATTTGTGTATAACAATCTTAATGAGGCCCCATCCCCTGATCTTCTGTCATTATCTTCTTTATCTCCCCTTTGTCTGGAAGAACTCTGAAATGAAAATTTTTCTTCTCTTCTTCATTTCTTTCCTCATTTAACCTTCTTGCCTCTTCCAACAAGTTTTTGATCTTTCCCATCTTTTCATGTGTTCTGTATCGTCTAATGAACACTTCTTTGAATTCTTGAAGGTCTTTTAGACTTTTTTTTCTCAACAATATTTCCCTACATGTTTCCCCTCTCTCAAAGGTTACTTTTGTTGGTCTCGGCTTTCCTTCCCTCAAATATTTACCTAGTTGGTGTATGTTTACAATATCCTCAGGACCACAAACTACTCCAAGCTTTCTTATCAGGTCTACAACCCTAGCTTTATTTTCTTCAAGTCTCCCCTGCCATGTTGGCTCCTGGGATTCGTTTATGCCTGAGATTACCACTGTCTTCTCCTTATCAAGTGCCTGTTTGATGAGTGGGTTTGCCCTTTCCATCACAACGTCTTTCATTTTTTCGATTACTGTCTCTTTATAGTCAACTGTTTGTATGTTTTCCAGTGCCACCACCTTTACAGCCTCTTTTGCTGCCACATTCCCCTTTAGTGCATCAGCAAAGGAAGTTTTCATGGCATCATTTTCCATATTCAGCTCCTGGAGCTCTTTTCTGAACTGTTCAATGTTTTCCTTAATCTGGACATTCCAAGCAGCAATCTCGTCTCTCTCAGAAGAGAGCAGTTTACTAACATCTAATTCCTTTAGGTTGTCATTCAGCTGTTTGTTTTTATCTTCTTGTTTAGAAATTCTAGTTTCTAGTTGACTCTTTTCCCCTTCCAGCTTCTTTATTCTTTTTTCTAGTTCCTTTCTCTCCTGCCCTTGTGCTTTATTTGCTTCCTCCAAAGATCTTATTTGCTCTCTGAGTGTTTCATTCTCTTTCATTTCTCCATCCATATTCCTAATTTTTTCATCAAGGCTTATAACCATTGTCTCTAAATTCTTGATTTTCTGTTTAAGTCTCCTAATAGCTACCCCTCCTCCCGACCCATGGGTGGGAGAGGTTTGGGACAGAGATGGCCTCATTTTTATGTTGTCCCTCTCACAGAATATAGAAAGAAGAAGAGAAAGAGAAAAAAAAGAGAAAAACTTTTATTTAAGCTTCACACAGAATTTTTATATCTCCATATAAGTGCTATTTAGTGACTCAATTTATATCTTTTCCGGCAGCACACATCTTAAATTAAAAATTTGACTATGGTAATTAAAGGATAAAAAGAAAAAAAAATGCAACAAAACAAAAGTCAAACCTGAAGGAAAATTCAAATTTGTGTTTGAGGAGGCACCCACCTGTTTCTGCTATATATTCTTCCTAGCTTATAAACTCACTTGCTAACCAAGATATGTTATCACAGGATTAGACTTTACATTTAACTCAATATATATACAAAATAAAAAAAATAGTAAAAGAGAAAGCTAAAAGAAAAGAAAAGAAAATGAAGAAAATAAGACAGCTGTACTACTTGGCAACTTAACTCAGTACTGTTGATAGGTGTATATTTGGTATTTATTTAATTATTCAATTATTTCGAGTATCAAACTAACTAACAAGTTAATATAAATAGGAAGGATACTGATTTTAACAATATATGGAACCACAGGATCAGGTAAACGGCTTAAGAGCTTTCCCCAGTTTACACAAAAAATTAGGTAATGTGATGTGATGGCTTCACCTCTGGCAACGCTTCTAAATTTCCTTCAAGGCAGAACAGGAGAGCAGCTTCTCTCTCCCCTCACGAAAATGTTCTCAATTTTTCCTTTTGATATTTTGGACAGTCTCGTCATACAACAAATATAAGTTTTGTGTGTGTGTGTGCGTGTAAAATTACATAATTGTGCTTACAAGAAACAGCCCTAAAGTCGCAACTTACCATCTCGTGGTCGATTCCATTTTGTACTCAGTGATACTTATCATGCTTGTCCTTAAAACAATAGACTGAGTTAGCATTAACTACCTCCTCGCTTAACGAATTCCAATCATAAACTACTCTTACATTAAAACAGTACTTCCTTACATCCTGCAAAAAAGTTTTCTTACAATGCTTCAAACTATGACCTCTAGTTGTAGAGCCAGCCAAAACTATATATATATATATATATATATATATATATATATATATATATATATATATATATATATATATATATATATATATATATATATATATATATATATATATATATATATATATATATATATATATATATATATATATATATATATATATATATATATATATATATATATATATATATATATATATATATATATATATATATATATATATATATATATATATATATATATATATATATATATATATATATATATATATATATATATATATATATATATATATATATATATATATATATATATATATATCTCTATATATATATCTATATATATATATATATATATATATATATATATATATATATATATATATATATATATATATATATATATATATATATATATATATATATATATATATATATATATATATATATATATATATATATATATATATATATATATATATATATATATATATATATATATATATATATTATCTATCTATATACCTTGGCTGGTTCCCCCTTTAATTGGGGGGTAGCCGACATAAAAAAAAAAAGAAAACAATAAGGGGATTACTTTGCTCTTTGGGCAATGACGAGGGAGCTAGCGACCGTTCAGATGGCACTGCTGGAGTGCCACAGCCCATCCTCCTGGCTCTTCCACAACCTGTGTCGCTTCACAACTGCCAACTCCCCTACTGCCCCTACCACAGGGCTACCTCTGTAAGATGCAGCCCCGTGGTAACAGCAGATGCCCATCAGAGCTGCGTCACAATCGCTCGCCACTCATTCCAATTCCTAGCACGCTCACCATCTTCCCTCACATCCATCCTCCTATTATTCAGGGCTCTCCTTACTCCATCCATCCTCCCAAACCTAGGCCTCCCTCTAGCATTTCTCCCATCAACTCTCGCATTCATCACCTTTTGCAGCAGTCTTTCATCATCCATCCTTTCCACACACACACACACACACACACACACACAGGAACCAAAGGAACCAAAATAGGCTTGAAGTTTATGAGGAAAGTCATATAGGTACTATTGAAGTCATAAACTCAGTTGTTAACATGGCACGGGAAAAAAAATGTAGGATTTTGATTATGGGAGACTTTAATCATAAAGAGATAGATTGGATAAATCTTGACCCACACAGTGGTGAGGACTCATTTGGGGCAAGATTCCTAGATTGCGTACAAGGGAATTTCCTACACCAACATGTAATGGAACCAACAAGGGCCAGGGGTGGGGATGAGCCATCACTACTTGATCTAGTGTTCACAGATAATGTGTTGGATATTGAAAAAATTGAGTATGAACCACCAATTGGAAAGAGTGACCACTGTGTGTTGTTGATGGAGTATATCATTAAAGATATTCTTCCTGAGAGTAGAGGCACTGAGGACATGAGGAGGAACTATCCAAAAGGAGATTACATCAAAATGAATGAGCTTTTTGCAGTTATTGACTGGAGAACCTTATTTTTCAACAAATCTGTACAAGAAATGTATGACATCTTTTGTGAGAAATATGGGAAGATAGTAGATTGCTGCATACCTGTCACCAAAGTAGGTGTAATTCATGCCAGAGAGAAATGGTTCGATAATGGGTGTAAAAGAGCTAAGGAGTGGAGAGACAAATGCTGGAAAAGGTATTTGAGGAGAAAAAACATAAATGCCTGGCAAACCTACAAAAGAGCAAGAAATGACTACCTAAGTAAAAGGAGAGAGGCAGAGAGAGACTATGAGAGGGACATCACCAGGAAGGCTAAAGAAAATCCCAAGCTTTTCCACAGCTTCATCAGAGGAAAACTGAAGGTAAAGGAACAGGTTTTAAGGCTAAAGAGAGTGGATGGAAGCATCACTGAGACGGATTAAGAGATCTGCAAAGAATTGAACAAGGAGTTTCAGTCAGTATTTACAGTAGAAAATACCCCACCCCCTCAGATTGCAGTGATAGAAGCTCAAGGGCCGGTATTAGAGAACATCAACCTTACAGCCACAGAGGTATGCAAAGCGCTGATGGATTTAGATGTTCATAAAGCTACAGGTCCTGATGACATATCCCCTCATGTGCTTAAAAAATGCGCAAACACAATATCAGTGGCACTAAGTATCATATTTAAGGAGTCACTGGAGTCGGGGGAGATTCCAAGATGCTGGAAACAAGCAAATGTGATACCTATCTTCAAAAAGGGAAGGAGGGATACGGCTCTGAACTATAGACCAGTTTCCTTGACCAGCATAGTTTGCAAAGTTATGGAGCAACTACTAAGGAAACATATCTCTCTTCACTTGGAATCCTTCAACTTTTTGTCAGTGAGGCAACATGGCTTCAGAGAAGGTAGATCAACAGTAACAAACTTATTAGAATTTTATGATGAGGTAAGCCAAATCTTACAGGAAAGAGAGGGCTGGGCAGATTGCATATTCCTAGACTTCCAGAAAGCGTTTGACACTGTTCCACATGGGAGACTTATTAGGAAGCTGCAATCAATGGCTAGAATAGGTGGAAATGTTTTGGAATGGATAAAAACTTAATTAGAAGGAAGGGAACAGAGGGTTAGAGTAAGACACTCAGTGTCTGAATGGAGAAGAGTTAGTAGTGGAGTTCCACAGGGTTCAGTTTTAGGGCCACTTTTGTTCCTTGTATATGCAAATGACCTACCAGAGTCTGTAAATTCATTCATGAATATATTTGCAGATGATGCAAAGATTGTGAATAAAGAAAAAAAACGAGAACAATGGTAGAGAACTTCAGGAGGATCTAAATAATCTGCATGAGTGGTCAGAAAAGTGGCTAATGAAATTCAATACTTCAAAATGTAAGGTAATGAGAATGGGTACAAGTGCAAGAAGGCCCAAGCTTGACTACTCGGTGGCTGGAGTACAACTTCAAGAGACAGAAAATGAGAGAGATCTAGGAGTAAACATACTGGCAGATTTGTCTCCAGAAATACATATAAATGGCATAGTAAGGGCAGCATATGCATTCTTATCAAATGTAAGGGTAGCCTTCAGGCACATGGACAAGGAAATGTTCAGAAATATTTATGTAACCTATGTGAGGCCAAAACTCGAATATGCAGCCCCCTTTTGGAATCCGCACTTGAAAAAGCACATAGCTAAGCTTGAAAAAGTTCAAAGACATGCCACGAAACTGGTGCCAGAAATACGCAATCTCAGTTATGACGAGAGGCTGAGGGAATTAGACTTACCATCACTCGAAGCTAGAAGATTGAGGGGGGATATGGTGACAGTCTTTAAATTCCTTCATGGTTATGATAGAGTGGATAGGGATCGATATTTTGATGTGGCTGGCTCTAGAACTAGAGGTCATAGTTTGAAGCTTCGTAAGAAAACTTCTTTGCAGGATGTAAGGAAATACTTTTTCAGTGTAAGAGTAGTTGATAATTGGAATTGGCTAAGCGAGGAGGTAGTTAATGCTATCTCAATCCCTAGTTTTAAGGACAGGTATGATAAGTATCACTAAGTATAAAATGGAACCGATCAGGAGACGGGAAGATACGAGCTTTGGGCTCTTTCCCGTAAGCACAATTAGGTAATCACACACACACACACACACACACACACACACACACACACACACACACACACGCACACACTCTTCAAAAAGGGAAGGAGGGATACGGCTCTGAACTATAGACCAGTTTCCTTGACCAGCATAGTTTGCAAAGTTATGGAGAAACTACTAATTAAACATATCTCTCTTCACTTTGAATCCTTCAACTTTTTGTCAGTGAGGCAACATGGCTTCAGAGAAGGTAGATCAACAGTAACAAACTTATTAGAATTTTATGATGAGGTAAGCCAAATCTTACAGGAAAGAGAGGGCTGGGCAGATTGCATATTCCTAGACTTCCGGAAAGCGTTTGACACTGTTCCACATGGGAGACTTATTAGGAAGCTGCAATCAATGGCTAGAATAGGTGGAAATGTTTTGGAATGGATAAAAACTTACTTAGAAGGAAGGGAACAGAGGGTTAGAGTAAGACACTCAGTGTCTGAATGGAGAAGAGTTAGTAGTGGAGTTCCACAGGGTTCAGTTTTAGGGTCACTTTTGTTCCTTGTATATGTAAATGACCTACCAGAGTCTGTAAATTCATTCATGAATATGTTTGCAGATGATGCAAAGATTGTGAAGAAAGTAAAAAACGAGAACAATGGTAGAGAACTTCAGGAGGATCTAAATAATCTGCATGAGTGGTCAGAAAAGTGACTAATGAAATTCAATACTTCAAAATGTAAGGTAATGAGAATGGGTACAAGTGCAAGAAGGCCCAAGCTTGACTACTCGGTGGCTGGAGTACAACTTCAAGAGACAGAAAATGAGAGAGATCTAGGAGTAAACATACTGGCAGATTTGTTTCCAGAAATACATATAAATGGCATAGTAAGGGCAGCATATGAATTCTTATCAAATGTAAGGGTAGCCTTCAGGCACATGGACAAGGAAATGTTCAGAAATATTTATGTAACCTATGTGAGGCCAAAACTCGAATATGCAGCCCCCTTTTGGAATCAGCACTTGAAAAAGCACATAGCTAAGCTTGAAAAAGTTCAAAGACATTCCACGAAACTTGTGCCAGAAATACGCAATCTCAGTTATGATGAGAGGTTGAGGGAAGTAGACTTACCATCACTCGAAGCTAGAAGAGCGAGGGGGGATATGGTGACAGTCTTTAAATTCCTTCATGGTTATGATAGAGTGAATAGGGATCGATATTTTGATATGGCTGGCTCTGGAACTAGAGGTCATAGTTTGAAGCTTCGTAAGAAAACTTCTTTGTATTATGTAAGGAAATACTTTTTCAGTGTAAGAGTAGTTGATAATTGGAATTGGCTAAGCGAGGAGGTAGTTAATGCTATCTCAATCCCTAGTTTTAAGGACAGGTATGATAAGTATCACTAAGTATAAAATGGAACCGATCAGGAGACGGGAAGATACGAGCTTTGGGCTCTTTCCCGTAAACACAATTAGGTAATCACAATTAGGTAATCACACACACACACACACATATATATATATATATATATATATATATATATATATATATATATATATATATATATATATATATATATATATATATATATATATATATATATATATATATATATATGTTTGTTCCGGTTTTACGTCACGGACTCCCTTTTCTACCAAGGGTTAGGACGGTTACCTTCTTGCGAAGACTTGCTTTGGCAGATGTAATCGTTACCCTGAGTGCATGCCCTTGCTAACCTCAGACCTTGACGGGGCGCGAACCCTCGACCTGACGCCTCAGAGTCGACTACGCTCTCGCTTGTGCCACGGCGACTACATATATATATATATATATATATATATATATATATATATATATATATATATATATATATATATATATATATATATATATATATATATATATATATATATATATGTGTGTGTGTGTGTGTGTGTGTGTTCCTGTACTCACTCTCATGGACTACTGTTGTTTTGGCTATTATTATTATTATTATTATTATTATTATTATTATTATTATTATTATTATTATTATTATTATTATTATTATTATTATTATTATTATTATGTTATTATTATTATTATTGTTAATATTATTATTATCATTAAAAAAAAACTTATGTATAGGAGGCACATTGGAAATATCATTAAATCGTTTAATTTGTTTTCGCATGGCTACGACTTCCCTTGTGTCTGGTAAAGCTACGATTTATAGTCATGGATTTTAGTAGGCATTTGGTACTTAGATTTCGATACGATTGATTTCTGATATTGGATGTTAGAATGAACACTTGTTATGCGACTTTTTTCTTCTTAATGTCTCCGGTTTCTCGTCAACACACTTGACACGCCAGGTATTACATGCGTGATGCTCCTCCCCTTTCCCTATGTGAGAGACTTTTCCTGACGATTTTTAATACTGATTTATCTGGGGTCCTGATTTTAGCAACAGCGAGTAACCGGTAAGGGTGAGATGAATGTTTAACATACCCGTATTCTGGAGAACTATGTTTCATCGCACAGGAAGATGGTATGCCAGAGCAAATCATATAACGAAGATGAAAATGGCAGTAAATGTTAAATAAGAGCTGCGCGCTTGCGTGAGCGGAAATCTCGCTAAATTTCGCTTTAGGTTAAGTCTCCCATGCGTAGAATCTGACATTTTCAATTTATTGAGAAATGAACGACATGGGGAATATGGCGATATTGTGATATACGAACAGGCGTGTATATACACACCGAGATCTCACTAGATCTCGCTAAAGGTTACTCCTCTCATGTCTTGATGCTGACATTTTCAAGTTTTTGAAAAATGAATGAGATTGGGAATATAGCTGGGTCCACGTGCACTTTCGACCCTCTTGTGTGTGCATAGAGAGTAGTTGACTATCAATTGGCTACAAGGAATGGTTTACTATTAGCCATGCATCAGTTTTTACTGATAAGTTTTCAAAAGAAAATACCCAGATATAAAAGCATGCCTAATTCGCATTAAAGAAAAGTACCTCATCTTGGCGTATTTCGGTAGTACAGAAAAGTACATTAAAATTCATTCGATTTCTACATTTGAAAAAAACTAGGATAACTGTCGATACAGAAAAGAACATTCAAATTTATTCGATTTCTGTATTTGAAAACACTAGGATAACTGTCGAACCGGAACTGTGTATCCGTACTTATGGTGATAGTGGAGATATGAATAATATTATATTACTACCATTTCTATCTCTGAAAATAATAGTGCGACTATTTCAGAGGCGTAACGAGTGCAAACAAAGTGTGATTTCATAATTTGTCCTAAAAAACTTCGATTTTTTTTATTTGAGTTACTGATGTGCTTTCATTACTCTTGAAAGAAATATCAACGCTACCGTTGGTTAAGATTTAATAGGAAACAAAAAGAGAACGTGATAGATTTAGCTGCTGCATCACTAAAAACTTAGCCTAGTGATGAAAATCTCTCTCTCTCTCTCTCTCTCTCTCTCTCTCTCTCTCTCTCTCTCTCTCTCTCTCTTGGTTGCAGTTTAGCTACATTGGTTGTCACACTTAGACAATATTTGTAAAGTTGTGAGGAAGTGCAATCCAGTACTTGATATGTACAGAGAGAGAGAGAGAGTTTTCAGTATGACCTCATGATATATCATCTAGTAACCCATATTAAAAAGATGGAGACTAGTTATCGTTGTTTCAATGCCTTTATCATATTCGACGATAAAGGTACTTATAGAGTAACCAATGACTAATAGTTTTCATTATAGTCTTCAAGTGTTTATTTTATTTTTCTCTAAGGTTATCTGTTATTTATTTATTTATTTATTATTTTTTTTAGCGTATTCTACAATAGTTGCTGCTTGGTCACAATTGAGCGTTGTTTCCTCTACATTTCATTCTGCAGTTTACTTGGCTTGTTCTTTAATATCAGACTGCTGTGTGTGTTTGCCAGTACCTAATTGTGCTTACGGAAAGAGTCCCAAACTCTTAATTTCCCGTCTCCTGGTTGGTTCCATTCTTATACTCAATACTACTTACCATAGTTGTCCTTATATTATGGATTGAGTTAGTATTAGCTACCTCCTCGCTTAGCAAATTCCAATCATCAATTACTCATACACTAAAAAAAAAAAAATGCTTCCTTATATCCTGCAAAGAAGTTTTCTTACGAAGCTTCAAACTATGACCTCTAGTTCTAGTGTCAGTTATATAAAAAATATCGATCCCTAATCCACTCTGTAATAGGCATGACGTAATTTAAAAGCCATCACCATATCCCCCCTAATCCTTCTAGCTTCGAGTGATAGTAAGTCTAATTCCTTCAACCTCTCCATAACTGAGATAGCATATTTCTGGCACCAGTTTCGTGTCATGTCTTAGAACTTATTCAAGCTTAGCTATGTGCTTTTTCAAGTGTAGATTCCAAAAGGGTGTTGCATACTGAAGCTTTGGCCTCGCATAGGTTACATAAATATTTCTGAACACTACCATGTCCATGTGCCTGAAGGCTACCCTTGCATTTGCTAAGAGAGCATATACTGTCCTTACTATGCCATTTATATGCATTTCTGGAGACAAATCTGTCAGTATGTTTACTCCTAGATCTCTCTCATGCTCTGTCTCTTGAAATTCTGCTCCTGCCATTTGGTGGTCATGCTTAGGCCTTCTTGCACTTGCACCCATTCTGATTACCTTACATTTAGAAGTACTGAATTTTATTAGCCACTTTTCTGACCACTCATGCAGACTATTTAGGTCTTCCTGAAGTTCTCTACTATTGTTCTCGTCTAGTACTTTCTTCACAATCTTTACATCATCTGCAAACACATTCATGAATGAAGTTACATACACTGGTAGGTAATTTACATAAACAAGGAACAAAAGTGGCCCCAAAATTTACCCCTGTGTAACTCCGCTACTAACTCTTCTCCATTCAGACAGTGAGTGTCCCACTCAAACCCTCTGTTCCCTTCCTTCTAAATAAGTTTTTATCCATTCCAAGACATTGCCACCAATTCTCGCCATTGCTTGCAGCTTCTTAATAAGTTTTCCGTGTGGGGCCGTGTCAAATGCTTTCTAGATGTCTAGGAATATGCTATCTGCCCAGCCCTCTCTCTCCTGTAAGATTTGGCTTCCATCATCCTAAAATTCTAATAAGTTTGTTACTCTTGATCTACCTTCTCTGAAGCCATGTTGTCTCACTGACAGAAAGATAAAGGATTCACAGTGAAGAGAGTTGTTTTTCATTAGTAGTTTTTCCATAACTTTGCAAACTATGCTGGTTAAGGAAACAGGCCTATGGTTTAGAACTGTATCTCTCATTCCCTTTTTGAAGATAGGTAGCATGTTTGCTTGTTTCCAGCATCTTGGAATTTCCCCTGATTCCATCGACTTTGCAAATATGATACATAAGTGCTGCTGATATTGATTTAGTGCATTTCATAAGCACATAAGGGGATATATCATCAGGACCTGTAGCTTTATGGACATCTAACTCCATCAGCGCTTTGCATACCTCTGTAGCTGAAAAGATGATGTTCTCTAATACTGGTCAATGAGCTCCTATCTCTCCAATCTGCTATAAATACTAACTGGAACTCCTTGTTCAATTCTTTACAGACCTCTTCATCCATTTCAGTCATGCTTCCATCAGCTCTTTTTAGCTTTAAAAAGCGTTCTTTTACCTTCAGTTTTCCTTTGATAAATCTGTGGAGAAGTTGTGATTTTCTCTAGCCTTCTGTGTGATATCCCATTCATAGACCCTCTCTGCCTCTCTTCTTTTACGTATGTAATTATTTCTTTCTATTTTATAAGTCTACCAGGCATTTATTCTTTCTCTCCTCCTATACCTTTTCCAGCATTTGTCTCTCCTTTCCTTAGCTCTCTTACACTCATTATTGAACCATTTCTTTCTGGCATGAATAACACCTATTTTGGTGGAAGGTATGCATCAAGTGACTATCTTCCCATAGTCTAAACAAAAGATGTCATACACTTCTTGTACAGATTTGTTGTTAAATAAGGTCCTACAGCCAATATCTGCAAAAAGATCATTAGGGTTGATGTAATCTCCTTTCAGATAGTTCCTCCTCATGTCCTCAATGCCTCTACTTTCACGCAAAACATCTTTGATGATATACTCCATCAACACACAGTGGCCACTCTATCCAATTGGTGGTTCATACTCAATTTTTTCAATATTCAACACATTATTTGTGCATACTAGATCAAGCAGCGATGCCTCATCCCCACCTCTGGCCCTCGTTGGTTTCTTTACATATTGGAGTAGGAAATTACCATTTACGCAATCTAGGAATCTTGCCCTGAATGAGTGCTCTCCACTGTATGGGTCAAGCATTATCCAATCTTACTCTCTATGATTTAAATCTCCCATAATCAAAATTGTGCAAAGTTAACAACTTAGTTTATGACTTCAATAGTAACTGTATGACTTTCCTCATAAACATGTAGCCTATGTTGGTTCCTTGGTGGGTTATATACAACTGTTATTATAATGCTCTCTGAACTAGTATTTATGGGATCAACAAGAAATTCCTTGAACTCACTTTCTATGGCAAAGTTTATTGCTTCAACCTGAAATTTTTCACTTATGAGCAGTGCTATCTCTCCACCAGTCCTCTCAGATCTTTCAACCTTAATATTCTGAAGCCCTTAGGAAAAACTGTGACACTGTTTATGCCTTCACTTAACTTAGTCTCTGTAACTGCTACTATATCTACCTTACTGTTGCAAATCCTATCCTTTATTTCTACTGCCTTACCAGCTACCCCATCAGCATATGTGCACAGCAATCTTAATGAGGCTGCATCCCCTGATCTATCATTATCTTCTTTATCTTACCTTTGGTTGGAAGAGCTCTGAAACAAACAAAAAAAAAATCTTCATTTCTTTCCTCATTTAAGAGTCTCGTTTCTTGCAACAAGTTTTTTATTTTTTCCACCTCTTCCTGTGTTCTTTATGGTCTAGTGAACACTTTTAAATTCTTGAGGGTCTTTTAGGTTTTCCCCATAATATTTCTTTATATGCATCCCCACTCTCAAAGGTTACTTACATTGATCTTTCCTTTCCCTCCCTAGAATATTTACCAAGTTGGTGAATGTTTACAATATTCTCCGAACCACATATTACTCCAAGATTCCTTATCATGTCTAAAGCCCTAGCTTTGTTTTGTTCAAGTCTCCCCTACCTTGTTGACTCCTGGAAATCACTTATGCCTCAGATCACCACTGTCTTCTCTTTATAAAGTGCCTGTTTAAGCAGTGTATTAGCCCTTTCAAGTACAACATCTTTCATTTTTCCTATTACTATTACTTTAAACTCAAATGTTTGTAGGATTTCCTGTGCCACCACCCTTATACCCTGTATGTGTGATTACCTAATTGTGATTACCTAATTGTGCTTACGGGAAAGAGCCAAAAGATCGTATCTTCCCGTCTCCTGACTGGTTCTATTTTGTACTTAGTGATACTTATCATACCTGTCCTTAAAACTATGGATTGAGTTAGCATTGACTACCTCCTCGCTTAGCGAATTCCAATTATCAACTACTCCTACACTAAAAAAGTACTTCCTTACACCCTGCAAAGAAGTTTTCTTACAAAGTTTCAAACTATGACCTCTAGTTCTAGAGCCAGCCATATCAAAATATGTGTGTGATTACCTAATTGTGTTTACGGGAAAGAGCTCAAAGCTCGTATCTTCCCGTCTCCTGATCGGTTTCATTTTATACCTAGTGATACTTATCATACCTGTCCTTAAAACTATGGATTGAGATAGCATTAACTACCTCCTCGCTTAGCCAATTCCAATTATCAACTACTCTTACACTGAAAAAGTATTTCCTTACATCCTGCAAAGAAGTTTTCTTACGAAGCTTCAAACTATGACCTCTAGTTCTAGAGCCTGCTATATCAAAATATCGATCCCTATCCACTCTATCATGACCATGGAGGAATTTAAAGACTGTCGCCAAATCCCCCCTCAATCTTCTAGCTTCGAGTGATGGTAAGTCTAATTCCCTCAGCCTCTCATCATAACTGAGATTACGTATTTCTGGCACCAGTTTCGTGGCATGTCTTTGAACTTTTTTGAAGCTTAGCTATGTGTTTTTTCAAGTGCAGATGCCAAAAGGGGGCTGCATATTCGAGTTTTGGCCTCACATAGGGTCATAAATATTTATGAATATTTCCTTGTCCATGTGCCTGAAGGCTACCCTTACATTTGATAAGAATGCATATGCTGCCCTTACTATGCCATTTATATGTATTTCTGGAGACAAATCTGCCAGTATGTTTACTCTTAGATCTCTCTCATTTTCTGTCTCTTGAAGTTGTACTCCAGCCACCGAGTAGTCAAGCTTGGGCTTTCTTGCACTTGTACCCATTCTCATTACCTTACATTTTGAAGTATTGAATTTCATTAGCCAATTTTCTGACCACTCATGCAGACTATTTAGATCTTCCTGAAGTTCTCTACCACACGATCTTTGCATCATCTGCAAACATATTCATGAATAAATTTACAGACTTTGGTAGGTCATTTACATATACAAGGAACAAAAGTGGCCCTAAATCTGAACCATGTGGAACTCCACTACTAACTCTTCTCCATTCAGACACCGAGTGTCTTACTCTAACCCTCTGTTCCCTTCCTTCTAAGTAAGTTTTTATCCATTCAAAGACATTTTCACCTATCTAGCCATTGATTGCAGCATCCTAATAAGTCTCCCATGTGGAACAGTGTCAAACGCTTTCTGGAAGTCTAGGAATATGCAATCTGTGCGTGAATAAGTGAATGTATGATGACAAACAACGTCCAAAATGCAGATATGAGTACTGTAGTTCTGACTAAAATCATTCTAATATTCTAGCATCACAAAGAATGTTTTCAAATGTTGCTCTGGAGCCATACTTTTAGAACTGATATGCAAAGTATTTTATATTGTATTTTCTCACTTTATTTGTATTCACACAAAGAAATCAGGTTGTCATATAATATGCATCCATTGTCTGCCATGCTGTTTTTTTTTCTTAAGATTGTCCACCCATGGATGGGTGGAACGGGTCATGGAAGACCCATAGGGCGGTCGCCAGCTGGCACAAGCCCCAACCCCCCCACTCGGGTCCCCAGCCTCAGCAGTAACCTCCCCAGTAAACAGCTTAAACTCTCGTGCCTGGACGAGGCACGATCCTTCAACCTCGCGAATGCAAGGCCAGTGTGTTACCACTGTAGTAGCCAGGAGGCTCATGCTGCGTAGAAACAAGGTACCATGTGGTGTGGATCATTTGCTTCCTGTCTCTGACACTTGATCTGGAGTTAATAGGATGAGAAATGGCCTTGAGGTATAAGGCGACACCATGTTAGTTGGTGCTACAGTGTATACTAGGCCTAAACACCTACAAGGAACCAGCATTGTCTTAGCCACGCCCACATCATATGATCTTGGGTGTTGACCTTGTGGAAGCCCAAGCCAAATTCAAATTCAATTGGTCTAAGACTCTAGGCATATACAGAAGGATCTGCCACCTGTGCCTCCTTTTTGTATCTCACAGCTTGGTCGAGGTGTGGGAGGTATAAGTAAAGTATTAGTCTTAGTTCAGGCTGAGCAAGAGTAATTCCTAGTTAAGGCTACAGTCTCCCAGTCTTTTTCTAGGTAGTCATCAGTCAGTCATCATGGCTGCTTCAGCCCTAGTCTGTAGGAGACTTGGAGGCTTGTGGAAGCTGCAGCAATTTTGTAAGAAGACCTCAGCAAAAAAAGTAAAATCCATCGTCCCATGGCCTCTGTTTTACATATCACAATATCTTTATTTTAGATTCTCTACCCACGGATGGGTGGAACGGGTCATGGAGGACCCATAGGGCGGTCGCCAGCTGGCACAGGCCCCAACCCCCACTGTGGTCCCCAGCCACAGCAGTAACCTCCCCAGAAAACAGCATAAACTCTCGTACCTGGACGAGGCGCGATCCGTCAACCTCGCAAATGCGAGGCCAGTTTGTTACCACTGTACTAGCCAGGAGGCTCATGCTGTGTAGAAACAAGGTACCATGAGGTGTGGATCCTTTGCTTCCTGTCTCTGACACTTGATCTGGAATTAATAGGATGAGAATCGGCCTTGAGGTATAAGGCAATACCATGTTAGTTGGTGCTACAGTGTAAACTAGGCTTAAACACCTACAAGGAACCAGCATTGTCTTAGCCACGCCCACATCATATGATCTTTGGCACTGACCTTGTGGAAACCTAAGCCAAACTCAAATCCAATTGGTCTAAGACTCTAGGCATATACAGAAGGACCTCCCACCTGTGCCTCCTTTTTGTATCTCACAGCTTGGTCGAGGTGTGGGAGGTATAAGTAAAGTATTAGTCTTAGTTCAGGCAGAGCAAGAGTAATTCCTAGTAAAGGCTACAGTCTCCCAGTCTTTTCTAGACAGTCATCAGTCAGTCATCATGGTTGCTTCAGGCCTAGTCTGTAGGAGACGTAGAAACAGATAGAAGAATACCCATAGTCTCGGAGGCTTGTGGAAGCTGCAACAATTTTGTAAGAAGACCTCAGCAATAAATGTAAAATCCATCGTCCCAAGGCCTCTGTTTTATATAACACAGTATCTTTATGTATGGATGATGTTAAGAAATGTCTGTCAAGGGTACATTTCTCAGAAAAGCTTTATCTGGACTGGCAGCTGTGTAATCAATACTAGGGTATTGAGTTCGATTCTATAACTTGATCCGATGTAGGGTAAGGATATACATGTAATCTGTTGTTGTGAAATGAACCCATACAAATGCATTTTTGCAATATGTTGCTTCCTAATATATAATTGGTTTTAAAATATTACTCCGTCCACTAAATTACAATTGTTAACTTACACATATTCATAGTTTTTCCAATCTTTAAATTCATTATCTAGCATTTATGGTATTGCTCTCTATATTCTATTGAAGATAGGGATGCACCGATAAGCAAACTGGCCGATTACCGATTCTTGGTTACTCGGTTTTGCCTGATAGGCCCACATCCTCCTCCAATGCCAGATACACATAAAGTGCTTCATTTAATTTTTTTAGATATGTGCGGAAATAAATGTTTATATCACTCAGTTCAGAATAAAAAGAAGATATCTTTGGTCATCATATGCTTTTTCTGCAAAGGTATACATAACCAGGGTATATAGATTCGACAGTCTATATGAACCAGAAGAGGGTGTGAGTTGACACAAATAGCTTATCTTTGGTGCCCCGCTGTATTTAATTAATTACAGAATTTCAGGAGTAACTGGTGATTATACATACATACATACATATACCTTGGCTGTTTCCCCCTTTAATTGGGGGGTAGCCGACATCAAGAAAGGAAAGTTTGGGGAGAAGTTATTCTCCCCTCTACTCCCCCTCTTCTTTGACGTCTCGCAGGAGGTTGATACAAGGGGGGGATTCCTAGTCCCCCCGCCCCGTCCACTTTTAGTCGCCTTTTACGACACGCAGGGAATACGGTGAGGCTATTCTTTGATATTGTGCCCGCCCCACAGGGCACTGGTGATTATATACAGTGATATATGGATTCATGCTATCCTGATTTACAAAGCTATGGAATATCTCTATTCACAGACTAAAATAATTTTGCATAACTATTATGGTATAATTTGCGTTAGACTTTTCTCAATCTAACAATAGCATGTCTGGCAGCTAATATCTTGCAGTACGAGTTGTCTTGTGATGTCTTGTGAGGGGGTGCTTGTACTGTGCAGTGACTGCGAAAAATATTTTGTTTTCTTTAGATAAATAGTACTACTTCATTACTCACCAGCATAATATCGCGAAATGAGAAAGAATTTAGAATATATTTGAAAAAGACATATATGACTTTTAAATATATTCCTTTATAAAAGAGCAATTAAATGCATATCCTGTCAAGAGCATTAATAGGTCATCAGTACTTTAACCGTTCTTGCAACCAATCTTTATATTATCTATTATTCATTTATTTCTACTTTGTCTTTAAACCTCTATTTTTTTTAAATGTTTTCTTAATGTCTGGGCCTCATTAGAGCAATTTTCTTTACCCATCCCAGTGTCACATTAAAAAGGAGAGTAGGAGGGTGTCTCATACACCCTATAACTTTGGGGAGTTCAACCCTCAGGGACAATCTCCAATTAGTCACTTTCATCATCCATTGTGTGGATGCAAAATAGCAGGAGGGTCTGCTCCTTTCATTTCTCCCTCTTCCTGTATTTAATTGTCGTGCTCTTCCTCCCAAGTCTTCTCATTCTATTTCCCTCCTCTTCACTGTCGACAAAATCACTAATTTTCCTTGACCTTTCCTATCCCATCCTAATGATGATGATGAAGGGCAATCTCAGGTAAAATCCAGTTGCGTGAGATTGTATATTAAGGCATCCAAACACTCGGAATAGGGTTAGATTTTACTAGTGGGCTTAGATTTTATGTATTAGTAAGTAGTACGTTCATTAATGTACATTAACATGTTGAATCCAACATGTATCCGGATTTCTCTGTCACCCATTTTCTTGCTCCAGCATACATGCTGATCAGTTACGTATTTTTTCATATGCTTCATGATATTTCAGAAATAAAATATCATGGCTTTCCTTCATGATAGATCCGCGTTGTAGTCAATGTTTACGGTGAGAATGACCACGAAATTCAAGAAATATTTATAAGTCTACTCTGCAGAGGTAATTATGCAGATTAACGGTGAGGAATTCTTGAAGTTTGGGAAGTGAAATCGTTAGATTTAATAATTCCATTTTCATTATTATTTATATTTATAAATGTATCTCATGCAGCTGTAATTAGTTTATAGTTAAAAGGATAGAAAATGATCATCTACAACATGAGTTTTCTTGAACTAGATGTATTACATGAAGGGAACAGTACTTTCCATTCTTGGTACATTGAAACAGTTGTTGAATGATACTGATGCTGATAAAATTTGGATTTTGAAAAGAAGAGCAACCCCTGGGTACTCTAGGGTTATTCATATTTACAAGGCAAACTCACCTCACCTAACCTAACCCAACAATTTGCGAGATTGTTTAGCTCTACGTGGGGTTGGGAGAGCTACTTATCTTTACAAGAACCAAATATTTGATAGAAACTGACGACTCCTGAAAATACTACAAATACTGTATTATCAGTTAAGATAATTTTTTTCTTCTTTTTTTCCAGAGGAGACAAATCCAGTGAACAACAATGAAATGACGACGAAAGTAAAGGCAACATGGACTGGCAATCAGAATTTAGTAAATGTAGACCCTCATATGGGTATGTCAGTTAATGTTATAAATGCACATTAGGCGAAGTGTACAGCAGATATCATGAGACTTGCTTGGGCAAGTGTTAAAGGTATTATGAAAGTAAAGAATATGCCCAAATTGGCTTTGGCTGTAATTGGAATTGTAATTATTGTTCTTCTGTATCAAGCAATTACCACAATATACTATTACAGGTATGTTTTTTAGTCTAGTTACTATATATTACATTTCTTTAAAATGTTGAGGACCTTACTTATTTTACATGCCTGTTAGAGAGAGAGAGAGAGAGAGAGAGAGAGAGAGAGAGAGAGAGAGAGAGAGAGAGAGAGAGAGAGAGAGAGAGAGAGAGAGAGAGAGAGAGAGAGAGAGAGAGAGAGAGAATATGCTTGTTATCAAAAGAGCAATATTGTTAAGTATTTTACTCGCTCTCGTAACTCCGAGCTATATTATTTCGTTGCATTAGATCGGGTAAGCTTTAAGATATTCCGGATCACATTAGAAATTCTTATCATATTTTGAGCCAAACGTTCTCTCCAATTATGTCAAATTTTCATACATAATATTTCTAGCTACAACGCTTGTATAGCGGTAAGATTTAAACACAAAAATAAATGAATAAAAATAATTCTAAGCTGGGGAGTTAAGGATGGTTGCTTGTCCTTATCGCCCTGCCATGGGCTCGAAAGTAGATCCATAACCTCCCGTGGCTTTTATGTCGATACAAAAATGCTTCTTTTATCATTATAATATCCAGTTTTGTAAGTCACCATTTATCCACAACAGGGACTATATCGTTCTCTTCATACCTGAATCGCCTTTACCAGTGATGAGATCTAAGGCTCATAGTATTGTTAGCAACTTGAAGCATCGTAATCAAGGGCAAAGTGCCGACTTCGCAGATCCTCCAAGGATCCTTTGTCTGATTGTAACATCACCAAAGTATCATGATCTGAGGGCTAGCCATGTTGATGCGACTTGGTCACGGCACTGTACAAAAGCCATTTTTCTAACCACTGAACGGGACGTCAGACTCTCCAATGTGCTCCTGACACCTGGTGCCAGTTCGTATTATCAGTTATGGGATAAAGTAACACAAGGTATGTAAAATTCCCTTTTGTAATAACTGGAAGGAAAGGCCCTTATTTGTATAAAATTCTTATGTTTAAAAGTAAAGTTCATTACTTATTTAAGAACAATTCTATATCTATATGTTTCAGTGATGATTTTGTGTTACTTTACAGTATTCTCTACTCTTTCAAGTGACCTCTAGATTTGGCTGCAATACTATACTTTTCTTCATAGCTGTATAGTAATTTTGCAAAGATATCAAAATTGTGGACGTCTCGTCAGACAAGTAGCATTATCTTCGCCTTTTCTGCAGTACTGCATTTCTCTTGATAGCTGTATTGCAATGTTTCTGAGATATTAGATTTCTGGACACCATGTCAGACAAGTAGCGACTAACTTTCGAGTTTTCTTATATCTTAAGGCTTTGAATGGGCTTACGATTACCGAGATCAGTTCGACTGGTTTTATAAAGCAGATGACGATACTTTCACCATTATTGAAAACCTTCAAGCTGCCCTCTCAGGTCTTGATCCAGAGAGACCACAAGCAACAGGAAATATGTTATGCACGTGGGATACCGTAAGTCTTTTTCGATAAGTCTATTTTTTTTTAATGCGTGACACAGGGACGGGCAAATATAATTGCCCTCATCAGGCCCGAGCACCCAGATAACGACAAAGAAAGTTAAGAGAAACAAAGATGAGGAGTGCTTTGACTTGTCAGATGTGCAGTGATAGTAAGAGACGTGTAACGTATACGCCAGAATATTCGTTATAGATACAGGGATAGGAAAAGGAACCATATATGAAGGAGTACTTAACATCGAACTATCCTAGCAAGTGCTATTTAAGTCCCAAGCCTTCAGTTGTTTCAGAAGTTATATTCGAATGTAAGCTAATTCTGTCTTGGCTGAAAAATGTCGTTTTCATTTGTTGCTGGTTCCCTTATTTTTATTACTCCATGAGTTTATTTCTGAAAATGGGATGAGAACTGGTCGTTTTAAGCGAATATTGAGGTTCTCACGTTTGCGGTGTTAGATGTTCGAAAGGTATAAATGATCATACCTATGCTTATTCAGGCTATCAAGATGAACATAAATAGAGTTTATCTCGTACCGTAAATAGAGAGGGAGAGTTGGTGACCACATTGACCTATCCCAAGGAACCCATTTGGAGCTTCGTTCGGAGCTTTGATTATGTTAGTGTATATTGGACATGTAGAGGGTAAGAATGTTGGAAAATTTTAATGTTATTGTAAACGTTAGCGTTGAATAATCATGAAATAAAGATGGCATTAATGTCAACTGAACTTCAATAAATACTTCAATCACTAATACTTGGAAATTAAGTCCTAAGATATCTTAACGGAATTGCAGTTACATGAAACTCTCCTTCATGCTGGATTTAGCTACAGTACTGGGATTCACTTTTTATGTATACAGAAATTAGAAATGAAAAGCATCGTTTAGCCCATATAAAAAAAAATGAATTTCAAAGTGAATTTGGCCTCTGTTTTATGAAAAGATGTGCTATGCTGAACATGTTGCATTTTCTCGAGTCTTCATTAATATATTTCAGTCCATCTTGAAGCTTATATTTCATAGAGTGCCAACATCACATCTGACAAGTCATTACACTCTCCATCTCTGTTTCTCTTTACTTTATGTATTCTTCTTGCCCAGGCCCGATGAGGGATGTTTAATTTTATTATTGTTTGGCCCGTCCTGGTGTCACAATCATAAAAGAAAAGAAAAAGAAAAATAACTTTAAAAAACTATTGATCGGAAGTGATATTGAATGGAATCCTTCCTCTAATGTCTCCTTCAAATGTGTATAAGCTTTTAGGCCACTATCATAGCATTAGATAAGAATGAAACCTGTGAACTGATAAAGAATGTCAAATATTGTTACGTTATGCTCATGACAAGGAGATAAACAATCGGCTCAGTCAGAACAGCCTTTTTTAATTACGGTTAAGTTTTATATGTTACTATTAATCCCCATTATGAGAGTGGACACAGATAGAGTGTGACTGGGGAAATTAAGCTGGATGCCCTTCCTAACTCCCCACGGTGGGTCTGAAATCGGGTCTGTCAGCTCCCGAGTCGAAAATTTGAACTACTCGGCTAACGTGGTCCCCAGAACAGCTTTAGTAAAATAATGCTTTTAGGTCAGAAACTTTGGAAGTAGATATCTCTTTCTATGCCCAAATCAACACCGAATATTACTGGATATTCGTTACACGTCTTATTATCCCTTCACATCTGGCAAGTCACAATACTCCCAATCTCTGTTTCTCTCTATGTGTTCTTCGTGTCCAGGCCCGGTTAGGGTAGATTTATTATTATATTTTTTGGCCCGTCCTGGTGTTACAATCATATATATATATATATATATATATATATATATATATATATATATATATATATATATATATATATATATATATATATACATACATACATACATACATATATATATATATATATATATATATATATATATATATATATATATATATATATATATATATATATATATATATATATATATATATATATATATATATATATATATATATATATATATATATATATATATATATATATATATATATATATATATATATATATATATATATATATATATATATATATATATATATGTATATATATATATATATATATATATATATATATATATATATATATATATATATATTATATATATATATATATATATATATATATATATATATATATATATATATATATATATATATTTTCACATATGTAATGTGCTTGCTTGGTTATATATATATATATATATATATATATATATATATATATATATATATATATATATATATATATATATATATATATATATATATATATATATATCATTAACTAGAAGCAGGAGAATATTCATTTTGTAGACTTATATATCGACAGTGTATCCTGTTCAGGAATTATTTAATAGCGTCTATATAAGTTTTATTTTATTAGCATGATACCGGGAGGGGCAAAGAAAATTACCCTCATCGAGCCCTGGCGCCAAGAAACCATAATGCAAAGAGAAACAGAGATGGGGAGTGTTGTGATTTTCCAGATTTGAAAGTTGCCACTGGAAGACACAACTAAAACTTGACATCTCTTCCCATCAGGGTTCGACTTACCTCAACGGTGGGGCAGGATACGTACTGAGCCGAGGCGCTGTCATCAAATTAGTGGAGGAAGGATTGCGATCAAAAGCTTGCAGCAATAACCTTGCTTTGGGAACCAATGAGGATGTAAATATGGCTAACTGCCTCGCATACTTAGGTAATAATAATAATAATAATAATAATAATAATAATAATAAACTTTATTTCCATTTTACAATGGGTATTCGTCAGCCAGGACAAGCCCCAACCCCCCACTGTGATGTCCACCCACAGCAGTTCCTGCCAGTAAACAGCTTAAACTCTCGGTCTTGGACGGGGACCGATGTTTCGACCTCGTGAATGCGAAGCCAGCGCGTTACCACTGTACTAGCCAGCAGTATCTTTCATATTTTATAGTGACATGACTGAATCAAATACACAGAAACTTCAGATATCAGCAAAATAGGTATAAAATATATGAACATTAGCGCATATTTCAATATAATATGAGACATACATACGCACACATATATGCATAGTCATATATATATATATATATATATATATATATATATATATATATATATATATATATATATATATATATATATATATATATATATATATATATATATATATATATTTATATATATATATATATATATAATTACTTGATTGTGTTGACGAGAAAGAGCACTATGCTCTTAACTCCCCCTATCCTGGTCGGTTCCATTTTTGTGCTCAGTGATGCTTATCATATTTGTCCTTAAAACTATAAATGGAGTTAGCATTAACTACCTCCTCGTTTAACGAATTCCAATCACCAACTATTCTTACACACACAAAAAAGTACTTCCTTACATCCTGCAAAGAAATTTTCTTACGAAGCTTCACACTATGACCTCTAGTTCTAGAGACAGCCATATCAAAATATCGATCCTTATCCACTCTGTCAAAACTATGAAGGAATTTAAAAACCGTCATCATATCCTCCCATAATTTTTCTAGCCGCGACTGATGGTAAGTCTAATTCCTTCAGCCTCTTCTCATAACTGAGACTGCGTATTTCTAGCACCAGTTTTGTGGCATGTCTTTGAAATTTTTCCAGTTAATTTGTGTGCTTTTTTCAAGTGTGGATTCCAAAAGGGCCATGCATATGCAAACTTTGGCCTCACATAAGTTAAATAAATATTTCTGAATACTTCTTCGTCCATGCGTCTGAAGCCTACCCTTATATTTACTAAGAGAGCATATGCTGCCCTTACTATGCCATTTATATGCATTTCCGGAGACAAATCTGCCAGTATGTTTACTCCTAGATCTTCCTCATTCTCCGTCTCTTGAAGTTCTGCTCCTGCAATTGGATATCCAAACTTGAGCCTTCTCGCACTTGTACCCATTCTCATATGTATGTATGTATGTGTATTTACCTATTGTTTTCACGAGAAAGAACCCTGTTCTCGTAAGAATTGTATGTGTGTATTTGAGTAATGATCTAATTACTTACTTGTGCTTGCGAGAAAGAACACTATGGTCGTAATTCCCCGTATCCTGATCGGTTCCATTTTTATGCGCAATGATGCTTATCATATTGTCTTTACATCTAGTGTTTGTGTGTGTGTGTGTGTGTGTGTGTGTGTGTGTGTGTGTGTGTGTGTGTGTGTGTGTGTGTGTGTGTGTGTGTGTGTAATTACCTAGTTGTAACATGCTTACAGGATATAGCCCTATGCTCGCAAATTCCCGTCTCCTGGTTGGTTCCATTTTAATAGTCAATGACACTTACCATATTTGTTCTTAAATCTATAAATTGAGTTAGCATTAACTACCTCCTCGCTTAACGAATTCCAATCAATAATTATTCTTACAATAAAAAAAAAAATACATCCTTACATCCTGCAAAGAAGTTTTCTCATGGAACTTCACACTATGACTTATAGTTCTAGTGCCAACCATATTAGCATATCGATCCATATCCACTCTGTCAAAACCTTGAAGGAATTTACAAACCGTCACCATATCCCCATAATTCTTCTTGAATCGAGTAATGATAAGTTTAATTCCACCAATCTCTCCTCATAACCGAGATATTGTATTTCTGGCACCTGTTTTGTAGCGAGTCACTGAACTGTTTCCAACTTATCTATGTGGTTTTTTAAGATCGGATTCCAAAAGGATGCTACATAATCAAGTTTTAGCCTCACATAAGTTAAATAAATACTTCTGAACCATTCCTTATCCATGTGTCTGGAGACTACCATTATATTTGCTATGGAAGCATATACAGTCCTAACTATGCCATTTATATGCATTTCCATAGACAAATCTGCCAATATGTTTACTCTTAGATTTCTCTCATTGTGTGTCTCTTGAAGTTCCGCACCTGCTTTAGTACATAAGTTTGGTGCTTCTCGCGCTTGTTCCCATTCTCATAATCTTACATATTGAAGTACTGAAATGGTTTAGCCACTTTTTTTTACTCATGTAGGCTATTTAGATCTTCCTGAAGTTCTCTACCATTATTCTCGTCTCTTACTTTCAACAATCTTTGCTTCATCTGCAAACATATTCAGAAATTAATTTTCAGATTCTAGTATGTCATTTCCATATACATGGAGCAAACGTGGCCCTAAAACTGAACTCTGTTCAACCCCACTAATAACACTGTTCCAGTTAGACACTGTCTTACTCTAACCCTCTGTTCCCTTCCTTCCAAGTAGGTTATTATGCATTCCAAGACATTTCCATCTATTCTTGTCATGACTTGCAGCTTCTTAATAAGTCTCCCATGTGGGACAGCATCAAATGTCTTCTGAAAATCTAAGAATATGCAATCTATCCACCATCTCTTTCTTGTAAGATTTTGCTTACCTTATCAACAAATTCTAATAAGTTTCCTACTGTTGATCTGCCCTCTCTGAAGCCATGTTGTTTCACTTATAAAAATCTTAAGGATTCCAAGTTAAGAGAGATGTCTTTTCGTAGTATTTTCTCCATAACTTTGCAAACTATGCTGTCAAGGAAACAGGCCTATAGTTTAAAGCTGTATCTCTCCCTCTTTTTTTAGAGATAGGTACCACATTTGCTTGTTTTCAGCATCTTGGAATCTCCCCAGATTCCAGCGACTTTTCATAGATGATGCATCATGCCACCGATATAGGTTCAGTGCAATTCCTAAGTACGTAAAGGGATATGTCATCAGGCCCTGTAACTTTATGGGCATCTAACTCTTTCAATGCTTTGCATAACTCTGTAGCTGAAAAGATGATGTTTTCTAATACCGGCCCATGATCTCTTATCTCTGCGATCTGAGAGGGTAGAGTATTTTCTACTGTGAATAATGACTGAAACTCTTTATTCAAGTCTGCACAGGTCTCTTCATCTGTCAACGGGGTGCTTCCATCTGCCCTCTTTGACTTTAAAGCCTGTTCTTTGAACTTCAATTTTCCGCTGACAAAGCTGTGGTAAATTTGGGAGTTTCTTTAGCCTTTCAGGTAATATCCTTTTCATAAGCTCTCTTTCCCTCTCTTCCTTTGCTTAAGTAATAATTTCTTGCTTGTTTGTGAGCCCGTCAGACATTTATATATTTTCTCCTCCTATCCCTATTCCAGCATTTGAGTCTCCACTCCTTAGCTCACTTACAATCATCACTGAATCATTTCTCTCTAGCACAAATAACTTCTGCTTTGGTGGATGGTATGCAACAAGTAACTGTCTCCCATATTCTTCACAAAAGAGATCATACATTTCTTGTGCAGATTTGTTGTTAAATGAGGTCCCCCAGTCAATAACTGCAAAAAGCTCATTAATCTTGTTGCAGTCTTCTTTTGGGTAGTTCCTCCTTGTGTCCTTCTCATTGCCCCTACTTTCAGGAAGAACATCTTTGATGATATACTCCATCATTAGCACACAGTGCTTAATTTTTCCAGTTGGTGGCTCATCCTCATTGTTAGCTGTGAAAACTATAGTAAGCAGTGATGGTTCATCCCTACCCCTGACCCTCGTTAGTTCCAGTATATGTTATTGTAGGAAATTACCTTGTACAAAATATAGGAATCTTGCCCCAAATGAATCCTCCCTACTGCGCGGATCAAGATTAATCCAATTTATATCTCCATGATTAAAATCTCCCATTATCCAAATCCTATACTTTCTCTCCTATGCGATGTTAACAACTGACTTTTTAACTTCAACAGTACCGATATGATTTTCCTCAAAATTCTCTAGCTCTTGTTGATTCCTTGGTGAGTTATATACAACAGGTACGTAATATATGCAAGCAACAAGACATTCTGATGAGTTGGCGAGTTGTATCCCTCCCCCACTGCCGAGGCTGTGTAACACTCGCCAAGCGGCCTCATCTCACAGGTACTGTGTGGAGATTTGTAGCTCGCGGATTGGTCGGTGCTTCCTCCTTCTGTCTTTCCTAATTCTTATTACCTTTCATCCTTCAAAAAGAAGATCTATCGTCATCTCAGGGCCTAGTCCTCCATATCTCTGGGTCCTCTGTACTTTGACTGTTTTTTTTTTTTTGTCTGTCGTTTTCCTTTGTGTGACATTACCTCATCTCTGCCTTGTCCTTAACCTTTATCTTTTCCTTCGTCTTGGTATTTTCTCGTGCCCGGGCCTTTATTGATGAGGGCAATTTCTGCCTGTCCCGGTGTCACACTCATAAAAAAAATAGCAATGTTTATTTCTTCAACCTGAAATATTTTACTTCTCTGCAATGCTATCCCTCCACCAGGCCTCTCAGATCTTTCAACCCTTAATATTGTGAAGCAATTAGGAAAAAATTCGGACACTGCTCATGTCTTCACTTAGCTTAGTGTCTGTAAACGTTATTCAATCTGTCATACTGTTGTAAGTCCTATCATTAATTCAACTGTCTTACCAGCTACCCCGTCAGCATTTGTGTAAAGCATTCTTCATTAGGTTGCATCCCTGATATCTTAGCATTATCTTCTTTATCACCCCTTTGGCTGAAAGAACCCTGAAACAAAAACTTTTCTTATCACCTTCATTTCTGCCCTCATCTAACCTTTCAGCTTCTTGCAATTAGCTTTCGAATCTCTCCATCTCTTCCTGTGTTCTGTGTTGCCTAAGAATCATTGTTTTGAATTCTTGAAGGTCGGTTAAGTTCTTTGCCCTCATCAATAATTTTTTACATGTGTCCCCTTCTCAAAGGTTAATTTCATTATTCTTGCCTTTCCCTACTTAGAATATATACCAATTGGGTGAATATTTACAATATTCTATGAACCACATAGTATTCCAAGCTTGTTTATCAGGTCTAAAACCCTAGCTTTATTATGTTCAAGTCTCCCCGTCCATGTTGACTCCTGGGATTCAATTATGCCTGAGATGCCTGCTTGATCAGTAGATTAGCCCTTTCAGTCACAACGTCTTTCCTTTTTTGTATTACTGTTTCTTTGTATTTGTGTTTCTCTGTATTTACATTGTCCAGTACCACCTCCCTCACTGCCTCTTTTACTGCCACATTTTTCCTCACGGTGTATGTGATTAATTACCTAATTGTGATTTTCTAATTGTGTTTACAGGGAAGAGCCCTAAGACCATATCTCCCTTTGTCCTGGTTGATTCCATTATTAAACTCAATGATGCTTATCATGTTTGTACTTAAAACTATGAATTGCATTAGCATTAACAACCTCCTCGCTCAGCAAATACTAATCATCATCATTCTTACTATGACTTCTAGTTCTAGAACCAGCCGTATCAAATACCGATATCTATCCACCCTGTCAAAACCATAAAGGAATTTAAAAACCGTCACTCTATTCCCCTCATTCTTCTAGCTTTGAGTGATGGTAAGTCTAAGTCCCTCAGCCTCTCATCATAACTGAGATTGCATATTTCTGGCACTAGTTTCGAGGCATGTGTTTGAACTTTTTCCAGCTTATTTATGTGCTTTTTCAAGTGTGGATTCCAAACGGGGGCTGCATATTCAAGTTTTGGCCTCACATGAGTTACATTAGTGCATGTGTGTGTGTATTACCACATAGGGGTATAAAATATAGTTTCTCTGTCTCCTTGCATGCGCATTTTTGTTGTTGTTGCTGAGACAGTGAGGGTATTATGTATCTTTATCTAACTTTCTCACCCCCATCCTACCCTTACTATAATATACAATTTTCAGGTGTGGACTTTCTAGATTCCCGAGATGAGTTAGGGAATCAGAGATTCAATATTTATCCACCAAAAGAACTAGTGGACCCAAGGCAAGCCAACAGAATTACACATCTTTGGCTGAAGAAGGTATCTCGGTTCCCATACAGATTTGTAAGTTATCTAATGCATTTCTCTCTTTTGTAGGTACAGTTTATATATATATATATATATATATATATATATATATATATATATATATATATATATATATATATATATATATATATATATATATATATATATATATATATATATATATATATATATATATATATATATATATATATATTATATATATATATATATATATATATATATATATATATATATATATATATATATATATATATATATATATATATATATATATATATATATATATATATATATATATATATCGATGTTAAGTCTTCCTTCAGTTACGGTTCTTTTTCTATGCCTACAGGTACACTGAATATTCTTGGATATTCATCACACATCTTTTATCCCTTCACATCTGACAAGTCATTACACTCTCCATCTCTGTTTCTCTTTATGTATTCTTCGTGCCCAGGCCCGATGGGGGCTATTTTATTTTATAATTTTTTTTTTGCCCGTCCTGGTGTCACAATCATTAAAAAAAAAAAAAAAAAAAAAAAAAAAAAAATATATATATATATATATATATATATATATATATATATATATATATATATATATATATATATATATATATATATATATATATTTAAAGACTGAGTAAAAAGGATATTGCTGATGGTTGGGGGAAAAAATTCCGCCCTCGCATACCACGTATTTTGTAAGAGCCGACTAAAAGAGATAGTTGAAAGAGGGAATGGCAGTCCTTTTCATTCCGCAGAGCAGCTGATTGAAGGTGTGAGCTATGGCGTTATGATGAAGAATTTGAATAATAATAATAATAATAATAATAATAATAATAATAATAATAATAATAATAATAATAATAATAATAATAATAATAATAATAATAATAATAATAACAATAATAATAATAATTATTATTATTATTATTATCATTATTATTATTGTAGTCTCCGTGGCAAAATGGTAGCGTCCGCGACTCTGAGGCGGCAGGTCGAGGGTTCGCGCCCCGTCACGGACTAAGGTTAGTAAGGGCATACACTGAGGATAACGATTACATCTGCCAAAACAAGTCCTTCGCAAGAAGGCAGACGTCCTAGCCCTTGGTAGAAAAGGGAGTTCGTGACGTAAAACCGAATCCATTATTATTATTATTATTATTATTATTATTATTATTATTATTATTATTATTATTATTATTATTATTATTATTATTATTATTATTATTATTATTATTAATATTCACCCTCAGGAGGAGGGGTAAAAATACTTCCTCAATATGCCCCTCTATATTTTCTTCCTGTAGAGTCAAGAAATATTGCTTTGACTCGGCCACTCCTCATATAAGGGGGACATGGCTCTTACATAAAGATTTATTATTATTATTATTATTATTATTATTATTATTATTATTATTATTATTATTATTATTATTATTATTATTATTATCATTATTATTATTATCATTTTCTAAATGGTTTCTCGTCTTCTAATTAACAGGGCTATTCCGAAATGAGCGAGAGCGTCATCAGTTTTCACTATGTGGATGGCCCTACCATGTACCTTCTTTATTATCTCATCTATATTGTCAATCCGGCAAATGCTGAAGCTCTCCAATCATACCCGTTTCAGAAATCACCGCAACATACCGTTGAAGCGAATCTCAAATAATAAATAACAGTAAAAAATGTCTGAAGCATCTTTCATCATTGGCTTTATTTTGTAAACCTTCAAACCTGACATTTTCTTCTTTTTATTGTATTATGTAAGACACATTACATTTTTTTTTTCAGTGAATGCTTTCTATAAGTAGAAATAATGTTACTGACTTATATATCAAGTTATTTATGCAGTATTAAGCTCAATTGCCTAAATGCCTAAGTTTCTACATTTTTAATTTTTAATTGGAAAGCTGTGTTCGACCGTGTAAACCGCTCTGTATACGTAAAGCGCATTAGGTAACGAAGTTCTATAATAATAATTAAAAGAGTATATGCATAGAAGAGTATTTACGCATAATTAATATATTGATTTTGTTCCTCTGGTGTAAGCTTAATTATTCATACCTCATTAGTACACACTTATTTGTCTCGTTATTCCTCATTGCATTCTCTACACCTTTACGTTATGTTATTGTACATGCAGTGTACTGTACACCATTTTCTTTTTTGTTTCTTTGGTGCTAATGTGATATGAGGTCTACCTCACTATCTGAAGTCTTTTGCGTAATAACCTAACCTGATCTGATCAGGTTAGGTTTGGTTAGGCTTTTTTGGGTACTATAGACGACAGATTGTGAGGTAGACCAAATGCTACAAATACACCGTTTTATAAGTGAGGCGATCCTTGGAATTTAAAACAGGAGGAAAATCAAGCAATGCTTCTTTCAATATATTCAATGTTTATTCTTCTGTTGTCCACTGAATTGCTATACAGTATATACATTAACACTGAAGTCACACTATCACCAAAATTTACAGAAGTACCTGTTATGATATTTGTATTCTCAGTGATGAATAAATATGTAATGCATATTTTTTTTTTTAACTGAGATAAGTTAGTAATCAAAATGCTACTGAATGCTGATACGAGATAAAAATGGAGTCTGTATTCATAGTCTTCTAAATGACTTGTTCTTGAAACTAAGTTTGTTTATTGCAGGCTGTCAGCAGACAAGCACAACACATAAAATTATTTAGTTATAGAATATTGCCGAATAAATGCGGGAATTTCGAGTCTGAATATTCAGCCGAACATAATTCAGATTATCTTGGTTTTGGAAATTTCACACAATTTCGATGATAGATGTACCTTACATTGCCCTATAACGATAACTATTGCAATTTTCAGGTATCATACGTAAATGTAATTGATTCACATAACTTAAGTTCCAACGAAATAAAATTTAATAATAATGACAAAGAAAGATTTAATTTCCAAGCTACTTCATTAATTTGCCACCAAGATAAAGAATTTGCCCATCTATATCGGCCTTTTGCTTCCCTAACACCAGAATGTCACTTTGGTGTCACTGGATCTCGAGTCTTCATATTACAAAATACTGGAGAAATTACAGCTAAACTTTCGGCCATTGGACATCAGCTCCATGTAATAAAAAGTACCACGTTTTAGGAGTTGGCCCGAGAGTTTATCTCGAAATTAGCAAACATATTTTGCTAAGCCGTGTGAAACCCATACATGCCAACCTGTGAAAGAAGGAGTGATCACTACAGTCTACTGATCACCCTCTCAACAGGAGATTATACCTAGGCCGCTGTCTATGCATCCAACACTTCTTCCTCTGGGTCTTTGAAAATTTGGAATAACCTTCCTGGGTTTCGGAAAGATGAATCGCCTTTGTGGAAAAAAGAACCGAGGTTGAGCCATTCCCACCACCGCAGATAATATCAGCACCAACACAGCCATCAGCAGAACACATACGCGCATCTGAAAGAAGTAAAGAAAAATAATAAGCAAATTTTCATCGTTATTATAGATCCTCCAGTGTACTTCAGGCTGCATATGCACATTATATGACAAGAAGCGTATATATATATATATATATATATATATATATATATATATATATATATATATATATATATATATATATATATATATATATATATATATATATATATATATATATATATATATATATATATATATATATATATATATATGAGTAAGCAAAAACTGTTGGCATACAGCACTAAATGGTAAGGGAGCCCATATATATATATATATATATATATATATATATATATATATATATATATATATATATATATATATATATATATAATTCTATTTCACTAAAAGCTCGTGAATATTGTAAATGTGGATGGTCATGGCTACTTAAGGAAACTGAAAGAAATTTTGAGATATTTAGTACTTTGGAGAGTATTTAGCTACTACTCATCTTCTAACGTATCAGATACCACTGAAATGAGTAGTAGAGAAATACACTCGAAAGTAGTAAAGATCTTAAAATTTCATTCAGTTTCCTTACGTAGCAGTAACCATCCATATATATATATATATATATATATATATATATATATATATATATATATATATATATATATATATATATATATATATATATATATATATATATATATATACATACATATACCTTGGCTGTTTCCCCCTTAAATTGGGGGGTAGCCGACATCAAAAAAGGAAAACAGTTTGGGGAGAAGTTATTCTCCCCTCTACTCCCCCTCTTCTTTGACGTCTCACAGGAGGTTGGTACAAGGGGGGGGATTCCTAGTCCCCCCGCCCCGTCCACTTTTAGTCGCCTTTTACGACACGCAGGGAATACGGTGAGGCTATTCTTTATATATATATATATATATATATATATATATATATATATATATATATATATATATATATATATATATATATATATATATATATATAAACGAATACTAGTAAGGTTGATGTTAACAATGAAAAAACAAAGAGGACTAAAAAAATTTTGTGATTATATGCTTGTCTTTTTCCTGTGGTTGATCTAACCTAATTATCCTACCCAAGAGCCTAATCATATGTTATAATAAATATCAAGATATTTTCTTAGCTGGGAGTGTGTAAGCATTAACCATAAGTAATATTAAGATAACATATACTGGTAGTCGATCAGTGTTTTGAAAGGAAGATCAAAAGGATTGATTTGCATTTAATTGGTGATGAAATGACTTTACATTCTCAAGTTCGAATTTTTCAAGGTTTTGGAGATGAAACGAAATCAATTTTGTTGGTCTTCCCCTTTTTTAACATCATGGTGTCAAGTAAATTACCATAAAATGAAAGTTAATAATTATAATATTGAACACAGTATTGTATGTTTTCAGTTTTCTCATTATACCAGTATACAAGTGAAATATTAGAGTTGGAAAATTACCATCAATAATTTGTATATTGTATTCTTTTGGAAGCTTCAAAAGGTAGTTCTGAAACATCAATTCCAGAGACTTCAGTCAGTCAGATCGTCTCTTTGTGTCTTCGTATTTATACATATCAAATGACTTTATACTAGGCTAAGTGCAAGCGCGACATTATTATATTCTTTGCATTTTACGTAATAAAGTGCAACTACTGTACAATTAGTTTGGAGATTTTGTTTAGGCTCTTATGTTCACTTACAGATATGAGTAGGAAAGTGAGTTAAGTAAATTGCATATTTGAAAAAAAATCCATGTCAAGTAGTAAAATTGATTAACTCCTAGAAAAGCCATGTTAAGATAGGTTAGATTAGGTTTAATTAGGCTAGGCTAGGCTAGGCTAGAATACTCTTTACAACATCCAGTGAATCTTTCCATTTGGGTCTAAGCATAAGCTACCTACCTGATTCTTGTCATACAGCACAGAGAAGCGTTTAGGTAAACTATTATAATTCACCTACCTTTTATCAGTCATAGATTCCAAGAAGCAGTTTTATGATATTTAAAATATTATCTACTTAAAAAAGATATGTTTTACTTTGTTATATGCATCCGAAAAAATTAAATTAAACAGAAACATATGTAAATATGATTGTGACACCAGGATGGGCGAATAAAAAAAAAAATCTACCCTCATCAGGCCTGGGCACGAAGAAAACATACAGAGAAACAGAGGTGTGGAGTATTGTTATCTAGATACCACGTTATTGTACTTTATGCAAGTATTATATGTATATAACATTTATTAACTTTTAGTGACTCCATAACGAATTCTCTTGCAAGTAATGCTTTCATCATCTGGTCAGGTTTGAAGCAGAGACCTCATATGTTCCAATTCATTGTTATTTAAAGCAGACGTACTTTGCATGCATAAATGTTTCGAGTAAAATTAGTGATATTGCACCCACATTTCTTCAAGAGCTTTCAAAAAGTAGGAAAAAGAATAGTTAAAACATTTTGTTCCTATTACGTAGAAACCAATGGGACAAAAGTTTTTGACAGTGCAAATCAGGGGGTCCTCGGTTTACGATGTCCTCGACTTACGATGTTTCGTGGTTATGATGCATTTCCCATTAACTATTTTGCTATTTTTTTATATAGTTTCTGGCCTTTATTATGTCTCCCAAGCGTAAAGCAGACTCATCTGATGGCAATGCTTTGAAGAAAACGAAAGCCATCACCATGGAAGTGCAATCAGAGATAGCGAAACGCTCTAAAAAGGGTGAAACTTTACTACTGCATTAGTATAGGTGGATAACATAGGTGCTTTGACTTATGTGGCATATCAGTTTACAACACGTCCTGAGAACGGAGCTTTGACAAATCGAGGACCCCCTGTATAGTGTGCAGTCAACAAGGACATTTGCAATTAAAAATGGTCACAGTTTTCTTGGAACAGATCATCTTTTAAGATACCATTTTATGATTTTTTATATATTTTTTACTTACACAAAATTGTATCTCACTTTTTATATGCAGCTGAAGAATAAAATTATACATAATCATAAATAAATATGATTACTGTTATAGATATAGTGGTTTGGCATTAAAATCACATCTTATAAAAACGAAGTTGAAAGAAATCTGTGACCTTGTGATAAAACCCCAAGTATGTGATCTGTTCCAGTATTCACAGTTTTCATTATGGTAATGGACGATATACCAAGTCCTCATGTGACCTAAAAGGACAGACGATGAGTAACTGATAGTATTGTGGTGCCTTTTCAAGAGTCAAACTACTATAACATTATTGCTTTATATGTGGTTATATGGCACAATAGACTTTTTATGTGTTTATTTTTTTTTTTTTACCCAGTGTCGCAGACTTTATATATTTCCCTTTTCTCCCGGATACCTTTCATAATTGTATTGTCTTTATATGTTACCAGCCTTTGCTATATATTTAAAATCAGGTTCCTTATCATCATTATCATTATATAATAATAATAATAATAATAATAATAATAATAATAATAATAATAATAATAATAATAATAATAATAATAATAATAGTAATAATAATAATAATAATAATAATAATAATAAGAAGAAGAAGAAGAAAAAGAAGAAGAATAATAATAATAAGAAGAAGAATAAGTAAGGGGTAATGTGCACTATTTACTGCAGTAACTCATTAGTTGGAGCTCTCTATTATGAGTCATCCAGTTTTAATTCCCCAGCTCCAACCTACCCGTGTCTACCCTCATGCGACACAGAAAATGACATAATAATAATAATAATAATAATAATAATAATAATAATAATAATAATAATAATAATAATAATAATAATCAATAATAATAATAATAATAATAATAATAATAATAATAATAATAATAATAATAAGAAGAAGAAGAAGAAGAAGAAGAAGAAGAAGAAGACGAAGAATAATAATGTGCACTATTTACTGCAGTAACACATTAGTTGGAGCTCTCTATTGTGAGTCATCCAGTTTTAATTCCCCAGCTCCAACCTACCCGTGTCCACCCTCATGCGACACAGAAAAATGACATCATAATAATAATAATAATAATAATAATAATAATAATAATAATAATAATAATAATAATATAATAATAATAATAATAATAATAATCTTCATTACCATTAGTGATAGCAGTAGTAGTAGAAATAGTAACAGTGGTAATAAAAGAGCATTTCAATACAATCACATTTTATCACTCCATTTTTGTTTACCTCCTGTTGTTGGGATACGAACGTGGGACCTACAGAAGAGTAGTCCAATTTTTTGTAAACTGAGTCAAAGAGAACATAAAACACATTGAACTAGCTGAGCTGTTGTCTCGGAATTACAGACTCTTCATTACAAAATCCAGTTCACCAAGAGTGGACCCTTGTTCTACCGGTGAACCCTTGTTCTACAGGTCTCAGGATCGAATTCCGACAGTTGACTGTAGAACATTTTTCATTATTTTTACCGAGATCAATTTATACAAACTCTTTTGTTAAGGGCTTCACTTAGATTGAGTGTAATAACTTCATCACATATCGGAGTCACTCAGCATATAAAGAAGGGGTATGAAAACGACACTCTTCATCATGGGTTCTTTCTGACCACTTTTTGTGCCCAGTGGCTGATAGTAAGCGACCAAGTGTACACTACGTCACTGCTGTTAATGGCCTTGAATGGTAAATAAACAATGCTCGATTATTTTTAGAGAAATAAAATCACATTGTAGCTGAGGGAATGGCATATAAACATGGAATATGTGATTGTACATTGATATGAAGAGATATGTGAGTTAATAAGTTTTTTTTGTCGTAATTGAGATGACATGGTATTATTGTTGAACGGGTGATATCTTAGAATGGGAAATATAACGATATACAGATATGCTTAGGAACATGAGAATCCTCCTCCTGATTCTTCGTCTTTTTCTTCTTTTTATATCTAAATTTTTCCTTCTTGTTTTCTTTGTCTTCCATCTTTTCTTTGCTTCTATTTCTTCTTCTTCTTTTTTTTTTTTTTACTTACTCATTTGTGAAAGGCAAATTATATATATTAACAGTAAGGAATAAGCTAAAAGATAGTAGGCATAATATTCTGATAATGTAAGTCTTATTGTAAGAGGTAATTTTATATTCAAACAGTGGGGGAGCAAGGCAGCTCAAGTTAGTGCCTATCCCCAACTTGTATTAATGGAGAGAAATGGTATGCATGAGACCAATCTGGCCGTTAAACTAAGCCAAAACGTGCATAATTCTCCAAGAGCCTGGTGGAAAACAGCAACCCCACATGACATTACAAGTAGGATGCAATTTTATGCTTGGGTACTTTATTCAACCTTATGGGAGAAACGCGGTACATTTTCTTAAGTGTGACAACAGATATCACTGTTGTTGGCAGACGGAGTCACTAGTTTATATAATTTCAAGACCTTTATATTATATTCATGTCTGAAGTGCCTAATTTTATTTTTTATGAGTGTTGACAGCCGGGCACCAATAAAACATTGAGACGAAGAAAAAGTAGAAATTTTATGGACAAGAGAGAAATAAAAGACCGACAAAAAATAGGAAAAGGAGAGGCTGAAAGAATAGCCAGAGTAATGAAGACATAGAAATATGGCAGGATTAAACCCTGATAATACGATAGATCAGTCTTTTGAAGGAAGATAGGTAAAGACTTAAGAGAGATAGAAGGAAGATTTAAGTTCCAGAGTTTGGAGGTGGAATAATAATAATAATAATAATAATAAACTTTATTTCCATTTTACAATGGGTATTCGTCAGCCAGGACAAGCCCCAACCCCCCACTGTGATGTCCACCCACAGCAGTTCCTGCCAGTAAACAGCTTAAACTCTCGGTCTTGGACGGGGACCGATCTTTCGACCTCGTGAATGCGAAGCCAGCGCGTTACCACTGTACTGACTAATCCACAAGTTACAAATCACCACACTGTACCTGTGGGAAAAGGCCGCTTGGCGAATGTTACATGGTCTCGGCAGCGGTGGAGGGATGCAACTCGTTAACTCATCATAGTGGCGAAGAGAAAAAGAATCAAGATAAGCAATAAGAGAAAGGTCATTGATGAGTCTGATTGGCTTAGATTCAACCCTGTCAAGGATATAAGTATAAGAAGAAGCACTTCACTTGTGCGAGCAGTATTCTAAGCAGGGACGGATGAAACCTTTATCAATTTTAAGTAACTGAAGAGAGGAAAAGTAATGATGAAAATGAAATAAAACTAATTTTTTTTTAGATGCAGGTTTAGAAATATACAAGTTTTAGTAATTTTACTTTTTTGCGTCGCTTTGCGCACCCTATTTCCATATCATAAAAAGTACTCACCATGGCTCAAGCGGTAGCGTCCGCGACTCTGAGGCGTCAGGTCGAGGGTTAGCGCCCCGTCACGGTTTGAGGTTAGCAGGGGCATGCACTCAGGGTAACGATTACATCTGCCAAAACAAGTCCTTCGCAAGAAGGCATCCGTCTTAGCCCTTGGTTGAAAAGGAAGTCCGTGACGTAAAACTCGAACTTAAATTTCCATATCATAAAAAATCGACCCTATTACTTCTTAAGTAATTAATTATTTCATAAGTAGCTTTCATTTTGCTATGTTCAGCATCTCTGTACATGGTGCTGTACTCATTGCATTTTGAATTCACTTTTCCATACTGAGAGAAATATATATATATATATATATATATATATATATATATATATATATATATATATATATATATATATATATATATATATATTGAAGATATACAAAAGCGACTGATAATATTAAGGTGGTATACATACATTTGCATAGCGAAGACTGCAGTAATCAACGCCACAGCTGGGCAGACAGTGGATGCATTAGTTTCTCTCTCTCTCTCTCTCTCTCTCTCTCTCTCTCTCTCTCTCTCTCTCTCTCTCTCTCTCTCTCTCTCTCTCTCTCTCTCTCTCTCATAGTTCTTCAATATATTATCTAGAGGGCATTTTCTATTATAGAGTTAACCATAAAGAGTTAACACTACGTTTTGTTGTTGTTAACGCAGTATGCCGCGTTGTGCCCTTGCTGGTGTTAGAACGTACGAACTCACCTCCATACCCCTGGTACTGAATCCAGAATTTTAAAAGCTACTGTCTATTTTTACCTCAAACTAGTATTGTGTGCTTTCTCAGTGGGTGCGATATGAAGGTGTAATGTAGCATTCTCTTCAAAAGTAAGTACCTGTGGTGCTCAGTCTGTTCATTATGGTTACCAGCAAGGTGACACTGTTGACCATTGCAAAAATAAAATAAAATTAATAAAATTTCGTTTTACCCTGATTTCTTGTGATTATATATTTACGAATTTCCATCCGTCCACCAAGTAATAAGAAAAAATAATAATATATTAGAAATTCCTTTATATTCACAAAATAAACAGTGGGTAGTCATAAATTATATATATACACACAATACAAGAAACATCATAAATAAATATCACAACACCAAAGGGTAATTTTTTACAGTATTAGAGCGTACAGGTTAATGCATTGATATTTTCAGCTATTGCGTAAATGTTCTCTCAGTTTCCTTTTGATTTTCTGTGCTGTTTCTTTTTCATTTATGTCCTCTGGCAGACAGTTCCATAATTTGGAACTCCTGACAAACAGGACTTTGTCTGCTATTTTTGTTCTGGTTCCTGGATGCACGAGATTTAGTGACTGTCGAGTGTTTCTTTCCACTGAACTGCTAACGATATTAATCTGCATGACCTATACAGGTACGACACCTTTTATTGAATTATAAATAAAGTTCACCAAGTCAACTTTGATTTGGTCTTCTACTTTAAGCCATTGTAGCTTCCTTATAAATGGTGTTGCCCTGTCTCCAAAAGTTTTGCCTGACCAACAACAATTTTAGCAGCAAAATTTTGCATCTTTTGAACCTTGATTAATATACTTTTATCACAGCCACACCATTTCACGGAGGAATTTTATATGTAGCTAAAAACTAAAGCCTCCACTATTATTCTCCTGCTGTGGCTATCAGAAAAAAAAAAACTTTATATCTATCTAACATAACGTTTGCTTTAGTACATATATATTAGACATGAGATTAAAATGATAAATGACTGTCAAGAATTAGCCCATGATTCTTAACAATAAGAAATGGTGTAACAAGAAAAGGTCCTACTCTAATTTCCAGGTCTTTGGGTATGCGATCTTGATAAAATCTTGATCCGATGAATATGAATTGAACTTAACTTGAATTTACTCCAAGTCCATTTCTTGTAAAATATTGTATTATTCTTTCAATTGTGAATTTCATTTTTAAGATTAGGAGGTCAAAATGTTCTATAATTTTGGAGAGAAGAAACTGGGCCTCATCTAGAAATTGGATAAGCATGGCGTCTAAGCAACAGTTTGTATCGTTTATAAATATATTAAAAAGTATGGGACCGAGTACTTGAACCCTGAGGGACACCAAATTCAACCGGAAGCTTTGATGATATTTGTTTTTTTTCTATATTTACTGACTACATGTGATTCGTTAGATAGGTGTTAAACAGAAGTCTTCTATATGAAAGCCTTTCATTTTCCTTAAGAGAATCTGATGAGACATTGTCAAATGCTTTAGAGTGGTCACATATGACAAGTAGTGATATGTCATTCTTATCTATGGTTTTGCTATGTGTCAGTAACATGTGTTAAGGCATGTTATGTAAATAGACCATTCCTGAAGCCCTGCTGGATTTTTGGAAATAGATGGTTTCTTGACCATTATTCATACAACTGGTTTGCAACAATTTTCTCTAAGCCATTTGATAAAACTGGGATAAGGGTAATGAGTCTGTAGTTGATTGGATCCTCACTGTCTCCCTTTGTAAGTACAAGGTAAACATTTCCATGTTTTCATTCTTTCTGTGACAATGGAACTTTAATAATCACAGTTATGTAAAAAACTAGTATAGTTAATGAATCATTCAAGAATTTGGTAGACATTCCATCTGCTCCTCAAGAATATTTATTTTCCAAGTTTTTAGTGTTTTAATTATTACTAAGACTGTCTACAGATTGAGGGCTAAATGGAAAACCTTGATGCTTTAAAGTTTCAGCCATTTCGTTTATTTTTTGAATGATGTTTGACTTATGCTTTCATAAACCTCTTTCCCCCGTTTGCAAAAACTTATTAAATTTTTTCACATGACTATGATGGATCATATTCATTTATTTTTAGAGCAGAGATCTTTTTACTGGCACAATATCTTTATAATCGTGCATAAGATACCTTTTTATAGTTTTACAATCCTGGAATTTGCTTCTGTAGTTATTTGTTTTAGCCTATTTAATGAAAGTCAGTAGCGTTTTTTGGACAGTTTATATTGCTCTTTATTTAGTTCATTATGATTTTGATTTAATTTTTGTATCATCTTATTTTTATTTGATTCATCCGTAGAGCAAGGGAGTGAATTATTTTCTGCGTTACTACTGGGGGCACAAGTATTTAAGCAAGACACGAAGTTTGTTGTCATTATCTGTGCTTGTTTCTCGACGTCGTTGGTATGCAAAATCTCGTTGTATTTCGGAAAACAATCTAATATACTATTACAGAAATGATTTGCACTGTAGGTCTTTAAACTACTAAAAGTGTTCGTTGGTAAATGTTTCTTATGTTTCTTCACACCTATCACGACTGATATAAGTTCATGCTCTGATTAATGGCAATTTACTACTTCTGACGACCTAATGAATTCTTGATCATTTAATATAATTACATCAAGGAGAATTTTACATATACATGTTATACGAGTAGGTTTGGCAATCAGCTGATGAAAGTTAAGTCTATTTATAATTTTCTTAAGCTTGACTGGCAGGATAGGAAATCATCATTTAGGTCTCCAAGTAAGATTATTTTTTTCTTTTCACATGGTAGTAGTTGCAGTGTATCGTAGATATATTTTTCAAGAGTATTTGCGTGGGCGTGAGGATGCCCGTGCATTGTTCTATATATGATCGATGGTAATTTCTGTAATTGTACTTTTACCCATATATCTTCTATACCTCCACAAGGGGGCTCACTCGCTTTTATTATCACACTTTTAGGTCAATGCGTAAATACACACAAGAACCACCCCTGGGAACGCCATCACAATGAAATAAATTAAAACCTTTATAAAGCGGTCTATCTAGCATATTACTTTCCAACTAAGTTTCTGATACGCATAAGCCATCTGTGGTTAACATCTTTATTTCATCAAAACCCGAGAGCATTGATCTAGTATTAATGTGCTCTATTATCAAACCACCTCCGTATTTGTTCTTTACAATATTGGCTAAGTCTCCTTTGCCTCTTATTTAATAATCATTGTATAATGAGCATAACTTACTGCTATAGCCGAGTTGCTTATAAATTCCACAAGTTACTTTATGGTCAAAGCGACACATTGGGGCATGATTATTCTCTCCACAATTAAAGCACACAGACCTTTTCTAGTTAAATAATGGTTGTTTGATATTGGGTTTGTATTTAAGCGTCGGTCAACAACACACCCAGGCAACAAAGGAGAGACACATGTTTATACAAAAACTGAAGGAATGTCTCAAGAACTCTCCTGCCATGGGGAACTCTCAAGTTCAACTCACATAAAAGTTTAAGAAAAAGGAACAACAGAGATTTTGCTATCAACCAGGGCTGACTGATGTATTGCGGCATTCATTTAATAAAAAATGGAGATGACCCTCCAAATGACATCTCCAAAGAAATACTCAACACGAGATAAGAAAGTGTTAGGGATACCATTAAGATGGAAACAAAAAGGCAAATAAATGAGATGAAAAAAGTGATAGAAAATGAGATGACAGGTTTTCTCAATAGTTGGCAACTGGCTGCGGAAGAAAATATTAGACAACTTATGTCAATTAGGCTTCGTAACTATAGACCTACTAGTATCAGTGAGTCAGATTAGAGCAACGCAGACGTATCCCTGCTTCTCGGTGACTCTTCTCCAGGGAAATCACAAGTGACCTGAATAAAAAAAAAAAAATAGGGTGAAAATGATCCACGAAGTATATTTTTCCATATGAAGAGCCTGGGTTGAAGGGGAAATGAGAGGCAAAGTAAAGGAGTGTGTAATTTATGGTGGATTGATTGATATCGTCTCGGATGACGTAAACTGAAAAAATTCTAATGTGAACTACTAGGTAAGTTAGAAGAGAAAAACAACAAAATTGCAATTTCTATATGTGAACTTATCCCACCCTCATTTGAACACGAAGAAAATCACGCGAGTGGTGACATAAAAATGGGATATCTTTCATTGATACCCATCTATTTTTTCAAGTAGGAACGGGAGATATGGATCACAACTGCTTAGTATAAAATCCCAGTCATCCTACCCTCACAAGAGCCGGTGCCATCCGACTCCTGGACGCCATACTAAATAACACCCCTAATATTGTAACTGAAAATTGGTCAGAAATATGAGAGAACAGAAGCATGCCGAACAAGCGAAACAAACGGGTAAGTAAACTTGGTTAATGGCTCAACTGAAAGCGTTCATAGACCAAATTACGGTAAATAAGAGCCCCGCCAAAGAACAGCAGAGGCTATTGACAGACAAGACGACAACAGAGAGGCCGGAAGAGACAGGAATTCGAATAATTTATTTACCTCTTCTACATTAATGGAAAGGCATAAAAGCGCCGGGGTAATTATAACAGCCATATAAACATTCATGACAATAACAAACGAACCGGAATAAACAGGAATTATGCTGACCTATACGTCTATCCTACATATATCAGCAGAACACAAAGGTATCGGGAAGATTATCATAGTCATAATTCTAGTCTCCAACCTTTGTGTTCTGCTGATATATGTAGTTTAGACGTATAGATCAGCATAATTCCGAGAGGTAGGGATATATCTGCGTTACTGTAATCTGACTCACTGATACTAGTGGGTCTATAGTTACGAAGCCTAATTGACATAAGTTGTCTAATATTTTCTTCCGCAGCCAATTGCCAACTTTTGAGAAACCCTGTCATCTCATTTTCTATCATTTTTTTTTTCATCTCAGTGATTTGCCCTTTTGCTTCCGTCTTGATGGTATCCATAACACTTTCTTATCTCGTGTTGAGTATTTCTTTGGAGATGTCATATGGAGGGTCATCACCATTTTTTTATTAAATGAATTCTGCAATACATCAGTCAGCCCTGGTTGTTAGCAAAACCTCTGTTGTTCCGTTTTCTTAAACTTTTGTGTGAGTTGAAGTTGAGAGAGTTCCCCATGGCAGGAGAGTTCTTCAGACAAACGATCTCCTTCGCTTGCGTTACTTGAGTTTTTGTATAAACATGTTTCTCTCCTTTGTTGCCTGGGTATGTCGCTGACCGACAGCTTTAATAAAAATACGACGAGGAGTTGGCATTTATGAAGCGACGCAGGTTGTGGAAGAGCCGGGAGGATGGGCTGTGGCACTCCAGCGGTGCCATCTGAACGGTCGCTAGCTCCCTCGTCATTACCCATAGAGCAAATTAATTCCCTTCTAGTTTCTTTTTTTATGTTGGCTACCCCCCTATTGGGGGAGACAGCCAAGGTAGATAGATAGACGACAAGTTTAGGTTTTCACAAAGTAGCCGAGTTAACGTAAACTTAAATCTTTGGCTAATCAACTGCTGCAAGGAAAAATAGGTTACTCCCCGAGAAAAGAGCTGGGCACAGCCAACTGCGACTTATATTAAACGTTGTTAGTTATATGTTCGCCGTTTTATGTGTCACTATTGATCCCCATTAAGGAGGTTGGTCACAGACACTGGAGCTGGGGATTTAAGGTTTGATGCCATTCCTAACGGCCCGCAGTGGGATTGATCATGGGTCTGTCCCTTCCTGAGTCGAATGCTCTAACCATTGAGCTACCGCGGTCCCCCTGTAAACGTTGTTATTTACACATCAAGTCTGAAGAGACACTTCTGTATATAATGCTTATATTAACGGCATTTCTACACCAAATTCTTACATTGGCATTGTCTGTGGTTTTCATACAATTGTTTTCTTCTTTGTTATACATCTGTCCTGATTATTAGTATGAGTTTCTATAGTCAAGTGAATTTAAGTATGGCGATCTTCTATTGATGTACGTTTCATACACAGTTACTTATCTGACTTAATTATTCAGTATAATCTCTTTACTGATGTCTCATACGTTGTTCTTAATTTGACCTGATTATTAGCAATATTTTTATTGAATATGGTGAATTCACGTACTTTTATGATTCTCGTATACTGACATAAATTTCCTATATGCTAATAAATCTGACATAATTATATGGTATAATTTATATGAATTTATTACATTAACCCTTTTTTTATTTAGGATCTTCTGTCGACTAAGTTTTCCTACATTCTTGTTGATCTGACCTAACTATCATTATTTACGTTTAGAATTTCTTGTATTTATGAACTTCTATTGGCATCGCTTTCTTTCCTACTCTCTTGTTTTTTAACTTAATTACAAATTTATATTTCAATTTGGTTTATCCCCTTGCAAACAACTTTCCATTGACATTGTTTTTCTACGCTGTTATTAATCCTCCAAGGCCAACCAGTACTCTTACCGTATTTGAGATTTCCTCGAGGGTAGGGCGCGTACTTGCTGTAGTGGACGAGGCACCCTGGGTGCCTCGGAATACACGAACTAACATTTTGCAATTTTTTCCGGTTTAGACATGACTTTAGTTTGTTTGTGTAAGTGTGTGTGTATGTGTGTGTGTGTGTGTGTGTCCATGGATTAGAAGTTGGATAATTCCCCCTCTATATCATTATTTATTACATATAAAAGTTAATTATATATATTAGGTATTGTAATAAAGTGATATTTATGATGACCTCAGGGTATTAAAAATTAAATCGAATTAATAGATCTATATAATGTAAATATTCTTCAATAATTACGTCTTAGCTCTATTTTTAGTAGTAACTCTTTGTGTGAAAATCTTACTAATTACTGTTATCCTCTAAACGTATTTTTTATGTGTCTGACTGAATGCATGATTTAATTGTACCTTTCTGTTATTCCGAGATTTAAATTATATATATATATATATATATATATATATATATATATATATATATATATATATATATATATATATATATATATATATATATATATATATATATATATATATATATATATATTATGCAAATATCTCATATCTCTATTTTCAAGTACGAAGTTTTTGCTTGAAAAACTAATTTTGTACTTTTATCCATAACCTGTTGGATGCATATTAAGTAAGGTTGCATTTTTTATTTATTTACTTTTTTTAATTTATTTTTTTTGAGGCCGAATTGAATATCTTGCTACGTACTATATAATTAAAGCCTTTATCCTGACACGAACTCGAAACTATTAAGTGTCAGTGTAGTTATATCATTTCTTTATCTATCTATTTATTTATTTATTTTTTTTTTTTTGCTTACCGGAAAAAGTGGCTCGTGAGGGAGGTAACGGCACTTATCGATACCGCGTGGTAAAATCAAGGATATGTAAGCCGCCATCACTAAAAAAAAACCGTCTCAAATTACACAACACTCGTTCAGTTGCTTTATTCTTTCGGTGTTGTTACTGCTTGATTCACGGTCTTGCACTGACTGAGATTCAAATTTATTATGAGCCGTAAAGAATTCCAAAATAGGTGAACGAATTTTAGCATTCTGAATTCATGTAAAACCTAGTAGAGCTAAAATTCTCAATAAAAACCAATTTTTATTCCTATACACATAAATGAATTCAGAATACTATAGCATTCTGAATTTATCTAAAATCTATTATAGCTAAAATACTCAACAATTTTTTTGTTTTTTATATTTCTATACACATACGAATTGGAAAGTATCAAAAATTCGTTCACCTATTTTGGAATTCTTTCCGGCTAATAATAAATTTGAATCTCAGTCAGTACAAGACCGTGAATCAAGCAGTAACAACAACGAAAGCATAAGGCAACTGAACGAATGTTGTGTAATTTGAGACGAAGTTTTTCATGCTTTTTATAAGTACAAAATGTGGAATTTCAACTTGATAAATGTTTGGTAAAGACTATAACGAAGTTGAAATCAAGAGCCAAAGAAAGCTTATGACTTTGAAGATCTTCTAGTACGTTTAAAGTGATTTATACTTGTTTTTGTAGGAGTTTTTGCTAATTAAAAAAGAGATATTTTATGCGAAAAATAATACGAGTATTTTCAAAAGACGAAAGTCTTAACTAGTGAGTATGCTGAAGATGAACACCAAAGAGGGATGGGCAATCGGAATCTTCTAGTATACGTAGGAAGGGATATAATATTTCGGAGGGATTAGACGTCTCTGCCATGAAAGATTGTGAATTTAGTCAGAAGACAACTTCTAGTCAGAAGACAACTTTTAGTCAGAAGACAACTTCATATTTATTTGTTAAAATGCACCCATTACCAGATTCTATGGCAGAAATGACCACAAGCGGGGGAGTAGTTAAACCCGGGTGCTAAAACCTTGATGCTCTTCTTTTAGGCAATACAACCAAGGTTGTTTGGCACAGAAAGGGCATTTCTTTGGCACCCAAGGTCATTGGATCATAATTTTTCTTCTTCTTTTTGTGGTTGAACTCTACAAAGAGATTATAGCCGTATATAGAACTATCCTCTCGTGACTTCTAGAGTTTTGCTGTTTGGTACATTCATATGGTCTTCAATTTGTTTGTTACTGTTTTTTTCTTCAGTGTTATTTAATTTTCGAAAATTTTAAAATTGCTAATTATACATACTGCAAAAACTGATAATAATAATAATAATAATAATAATAATAATAATGATGATAATAATAATAATAATAATAATAATAATAATAATAATAATAATAATAATAATAATGATAATAACAAAAATAATAACAATTATAATAATAATAATAATAATAATAATAATAATAATAATAATAATAATAATAATAATAATGATAATAATAACAAAAATAATAACAATTATAATGTCGTATGACTTCCGCCATGCTGAAGCCAGAATCTGAAACTTGTAACAGATCTTGAGCGGAAACGGTTGGTCGAGGGCACGGATATTTTATTACAATGTTTGTAGAAAGTGCCAAGGAAATATATGACCGGAACCGTGAGACTTAGGACCTGGCATCGAGAAGGGCAAGAAAGGACAGGAAGTTAGCCATTTCCTAAACCACAAGAAAACATAAACTTGTGTTTCGTACGCAGGAACCTGCCCAGGAGAGATGCCCAATAACTCCTCCCCGGAAGTAGGTGGGATTCCACTTTGAACCTGGCGCTGATTAGCTAGGACTAGATCTCACTGATTTCATTGGAGAATTGGATGCTAAGCCACGCCCTGCCCCTGGGGGTATTTAAAGAGCCACCCAGGGCAGCGACAGTTAGTTAGACCTTTGCCAGGGGCACGAATAGATCATAGATTGTGATAGTCATAGGGTGGGGGCATAGGGGCATTGAGGCGTCGGATGTGTTGTACTCTAGAATAAATATAAGTAAAGGAACTACTGCTTGTCCATTCTTACCTTGTACCCATCAGGTACTAATATTTATAAACCACGCTACCATAATAATTAAAGTAAATATACGTAGGAGGAAAAGCCCTACGTCAGTGGTGTCATTAGATGGGATAAACAAAACCAATATGTCAGGTGTGACGCTCGGTGAGATAATAATAAAAGCAATACGACAGTGGTGACAAGCGGTGAGATCACCCAGTCATCTTACAAAGTGTGAGTTCAAGTGGAAGTCTAAAACCTCCACGTCAGTGGTGGCTTACGGTGGAATAGCTATAACCCCCACGTCAGTGGTGGCAGTGCGGTACGATCATCACGCCTGGAAGACATACAAAGAGACTCTCATATCAGAAGAAACCAGTGCAAAGAAAAGAAAATAAGAATGGCAAAAGCAGAAATCCAACATCTCCCAATTCAAGAAATGAGTGACGAGGCCAAACACCGGAGAATTCTCGAACTGGAGGAGCACGTGTGGCGCCTACAAACTCCTGCCGACGCCGCTCCGTCGAGAAGGAACTTGGCCGACGCCGACAGTGAAACCGACGCCTCAAACATCGACGAACAGCCGGCCGCTCCGAACCCCGTGGTGACACAGGGAACGCAGCAGGCCCAGCCCCCACCCTGTGCCCTGGTTGTAAAGACGCCTCGAGTTAAAAATTTACTTTTATACCTCGACGGCGCAAATGTAAAAGACCGCGAATGTCCGTCCATAATTCCCGCGACCGACTTCCTGAAATACTTGGGTCTGCGGATGAGAAGTGACGAGTGGTCAAATAGAAAATATTATAAAACTTTGAAAGAACTATTTCTAAGATATTTCTTAGTAAGCCGAAGTGTGACCGGAGCATTGAGTGAAAATGCCCATTACAAGAGGTATAAGTTGCCGGATCCGACCAAGAAGACGGCGATTCGACGATTTTACTCGAAGAAAAGAAGGAGAACCCTCTCCTTCCTTGCCTTCTGCCATGAAGTTCTCCAGGACCACCTCCTTAAAATAGCTAAGTACTTGTGATCTGTATCCAGTGAGTAATGGGACAATTAGTAAAAGAAATTGAGGTCGGTGGACGCCGCCATTTTGTCTTGTAGTTATGCTTTGACTCAGCCAACCCGCTTATAAGGGGTGTGGCGCTTAATAAGTTGATAAAAGTAGAATTTCTGTACCCATTACTAACATGGATAATTTGTACTAATAGCTATAAGCAGTAATAAACTCCGTTTTTGTTATAATTTGAGTAATGTAAAGAATTTGCGTTGGAAGTGCGTTCCATTTATTTGTATTAATGCTTAGATTGAATTTTAAGAACGCGAATGTATCGATTTTTAATTGAAAAATTTAATGCACGTGAAATCACTGTTACAGTATATTAATTTCTAAAGCGTAAGAATTATAGTGAGAAATATACGTGCATCTGCTTTTAAGAGTTTCATAGAACACGTGTGGTTTTCGAGAAAAGAATGCGGAAGTGACCATTCGATCTTCCAACCTCGTTATTGTAAATCTGTAGTAATTGTACTGATCCTTGATATTTTAAAGTACGTGTAGAATCATTGTTATATTAATTTCTTAAAGCGTAAGAAATCGAGTGTTACGATTGCGCCTGTTTTTAAGTTTTTTTTCTTTTTTTGTTTGTTTTTATCCGCGGGAGTAATGTTTTAGCGAGAGAAAGACATAAACGACAGATCGTTCTTTTGTGTTATGATGAAGGGAATTAATATTACGATACGTGTGTGGCATGTTCTTTTTGAAGAATAAGAAATTTTCGTGATATTAGTTAGAGATGAGTTTTTTTAATTTCACGCTATGCAGGTGAAAGTAAGAGTAAATTAGAGTAGTTTGTGCTGTCCTAGAATAGGGAAGGTTTTTCAGTGTCACCCAAACGTAGCTTCTAGGGAGTAGAATGTTTGTTTGTTCGTTAGAATGGGACTTAGGACTGGTGAGGGAGTCTGTGACCGCACGGCTCAGCCGAGATTTCACCTTTACTCTTCTTCAGAGAGACCGGGAAAGGAAAACCAACGTTGTAAATAAAAGGGAATTTTACAGAAAGGAGATGATTGACTTGAAAGTGATATGCGAGTGAGTATGAATGACTGGGGGTATAATGGGAGGGTTGCTCTAGGGGGTGAAATCGCGGAAAAGTACCGTTAGGAAGCATGATTGGGGAGTCTGCGAGGATCGTTCCCCTGCTCTGCCAGGTCCTTCTGCATGCCATATCAGAGTGTATTTATGGGAGGTGATGCGCTGTTGCAATATCTAGTGAGGGATATGGATGAGAAGGTAATTCTCCACCTGCCCAGATATGGTTGAAATGCCGAGTTTGCTTTATTTTTGTTTTGTCCCCTACTCCGCCGTTGAGATTATTATTCGATTTCCGAGAGATTCCAAGATAGATGTTACGTGATAAAGGACGTGAATCTATGAATGATTCTTTATTTTCTTTGCTAGCTGCAGTATATACATTATTTGTCTGAAGAGATATGTTAGATTGATAAAGTAAAACTTTGCGAGTTTTAGCCATGATAATGTTTTATCAAAATTATTTCGGCTTGGTCATAGAGTGAGAGCTGACACGAAATGACAACAAGAATGTTACACAGCTGTATCCCGTATTTGAGAGAGCAGATATAAGTCAAATTCGAGATAGTAAAAGAAGATATATATTTTATGTTTGAAATGTTTATGTACAACTCCGTGCGAGATTTGGAAGTTTAAGCAAAATGCATTCCTTACTGTTGATAATGAAATATACTTTTTGTTTTTATTATTGCATACACAGAGATAGACTTTTTATATTCTTAGATACCCGTTTTTGTTATAGTTCTTTTTGTATTGAAGAAATCTTTAAAATCTTACTTAAAGGATTCTGAAAAGATTATCTAGAGATTATTTGCTGAGTTTTAAAGTTAAAATTAATGACACTTAAGTCCTTTTTAAGAAGTTGTTAAGAGAAGGATATTTGTACTTTTGTTGATAATAGTAGGGATACTGTCACATATGATTTTAGTTTTTTTTGTTTTAATTTCATCAGTGATTTATAGCATGAAAAGAGAGAGATTGGCATTATAGACAAGGATGTGTATGCTGTTACAGTAAAGTCCTTATCAAGATTAAACGGAGAGGAATGGATTTATGCTTCGACAGTTTTGCAGTTGTACACTAAGTTCTTTTTGCTTTCGTTTTTTTTAATCAGGAATGAGAATAGCCGCTGACAATAAACATAAGACTCTATCGATAGTCATTGCTAACGTTTGTTCACGTTCATTTGTTTACTTATTTTATTATTAGAGATACTCTGCGACAATTTTTTATTTTCAGTACAAGTAAAAGACAGAGGCCCAGCTCAGCTGACTTGTGAGTGAAAACCGCAACGTATTTCACGGTCACTCTACCTCTCTCTCTCTCTCTCTCTCTCTCTCTCTCTCCTACCTTTCACGCGACGCTGAAACTGACAGAGGCCTCTCCTGCTGCTAACAGAACGTTGCCGTCTTTGATTTTTCCTTTTTGTTTTTATTCCAGCGAAGCTAGGCGATAATTATGCTTACATTTTATTTCAGTTGATAGATTGTTGCATGCTGTTATTGCATAAATACTGATAAGATATCGGTAGTACCGCCATTTGCCTAAAATATTTTTGCCACATGTCGCAACTGTTTAGAGAATAGATAGAACTCCCATTGACAAATTGTGGAGCCAGCAAGTTGCCACTTATGCTATATATATATACATTGATTACGACAGCAGGAATTTGAATATTAAAGGAGACTGTGTTAGAATAAGCATCACTATGAAAAATAAGTATAGAACTCTGTTCTTACTTCTGAATGCCAGTCTCCATTGTATATATATTGATATTTTTGATTTAGTATATTTATTTTTATTGTTTATTATTCTTATTTTTAGATCATGATTATTAGTAATGTTATTATGTTGACTGATATTGTTGCTATCTCTCAATGGCCTGTTGCTAATTATTACTTTTGAAATAAAATCAGCAGTAACTTGATGATTTGTATCTTTTAACTGAATTCATACTTGATGTTATTGTAGCCACTGCTAATAAGAATGTCTCTTTAGTGGCTTTTCTCAGTATTCAGTGATTATTCTTTTTGACATTTATAGTAGAGTAATGCTATGTAGCAGTTGCTAAGTCCTAAGTATCTTGGAATAATAATCTAGTTGTGTAGACACATACCCTCCATCACCACCCTATTCCTAGGCAGCCCCGACCTGCAAGTTCTAAAAGTCTTTAGATTTTGTCCGTCAGACAAGTCCCTAGTGCCCATTGAATAGAGATTGCAATCACTTGCAGCTGCAGGGGAGGCAAAGTATAGCCTCCGAGTACCAACGTATGGCCATTGTTGGTACCCAGAAGTCATAGGGAACCTTTCTGTAACTGTGGTAGTGACATAGGTTCAAACTTTCATCCCGCGTTCTACTTCAAAGGTACGTGTGAGAGGACCGTACAGGAAGAGTAACGCTGTGACGTTGCAGGTCTCCCTGCGTGGTGGTCTTAGTCAAGATCGGCCGAGGGCGGGACGAGAAAGCCGGGCTGGAAGGATTCGCGGGATGGGGCCCAGTCCTTGTCCTTTTTGTTTTGCCTAACCGAGTAACGGAGATATGGGAACAAACCTGGGCCTGCAGCGAGGACGGCGGGGGATGCGAAAGCGAAAGAATCCCCGTGGGAAACCGGGGAATCGCACCTAGCAAGAATTCATGAGCAAGGGACAGAGAAAACGAAAGTCGTCCTGGACAGAGAAAGTAAAAGTCGTCCTAGACAGAGAAAGTAAAAGTCGTCCTAGACAGAGAAAGTAAAAGTCGTCCTAGACAGAGAAAACGAAAGTCGTCCTGGACAGAGAAAGTAAAAGTCGTCCTAGACAGAGAAAGTAAAAGTCGTCCTAGACAGAGGAAAGTAAAAGTCGTCCTAGACAGAGAAAACGAAAGTCGTCCTAGACAGAGGAAATTTAAAAGTCGTCCTAGACAGAGAAAACGAAAGTCGTCCTAGACAGAGAAAACGAAAGTTGTCCTGGACAGGGAGGACAGTCCTAAAAGAATAAAAACTTTAAAACTACTTTAAAACACCCAGGTAATCTTGATGAAATCCCAGAAACAAGGAGATCCCCCTACGAGTCATAACGGTAGTAAAAAGAGAGGAAAAGAAACGCAGAAATATTTTAAAATATTTTAATAATACCTTTAAAAGCCACGTAAATGAGAAAGAAAAATGATCCCTATACATGTCCGAACTTTAGTGAAAAGAGATAGAAGGGTACTTTAAAAAAGAAAAAAAAAAAGGGGGAGACAAAATATTTTTATTTTTATGTTTATTTTTTTTTTTGCTTTGCTAGCTTTAAGAAAATTTTAAGCGCAAACTCAGAGTCTCCCTTAAATATAGTGTTGAGTAAGTGCCATTGATAAAGTGTATGATGTGAACTAAGACTAATAAGTTATTTTCTGCTTAAATAATATTAGTGTTTTGTTTTAGCATTCTTATTATTTGAATTATGATTTAATCCTTAGATTCATTGAGTTTTTATGTTAAATGGTCTCTGAATAATAATATAATATGAAAGTAACACATGCTTTGTTCCAGGAGTAGTTTTTAAGGCTTAATTTTAAGACAAATCAATGCCCCTAATAATGATAGGAATAGAACTTATGACGGTAGGGTCTCTTATAGAAATTACTGTTGATGTTATAGTCTATTGCATTTTACCTGTTTATACATGCTAATACTCTACTTAATTGTTTGCTAATGTTCTAAATGAGTCATAATCCTACTGTAATTAACTCAATTTTGTCTTTTAAAGAAACGAGAGAAGTAGATGAATTAATGTTTTGATTTAAACTGACCTTTTGATCTTAATTAATGTTTAATATTAGTTTCACACTGGAATTATGTTGTTTAAATATAAGAATATGTTTGTATTTCAGATTTCCAACAAGGAAATAGACCCTGCATGCTCTAGTTGCCTGTAAAAGTACTCTATATATGTTATGTTTGTGTAATTTGTATAGGAATTCTTAGAAAATAGCTTAAATAATTCGGCCCCATTTCTATTGTAAACTAATGTTAGCTAGGATATGTCCAAGAGCTCCCGGAAAATTAGCCCATGCTTCGACTGAAATAAGAGATATTTCAGTTTTGGTTGGGAGGGATGTCGTATGACTTCCGCCATGCTGAAGCCAGAATCTGAAACTTGTAACAGATCTTGAGCGGAAACGGTTGGTCGAGGGCACGGATATTTTATTACAATGTTTGTAGAAAGTGCCAAGGAAATATATGACCGGAACCGTGAGACTTAGGACCTGGCATCGAGAAGGGCAAGAAAGGCCAGGAAGTTAGCCATTTCCTAAACCGCAAGAAATCATAAGCAAGTGTTTCGTACGCAGGAACCTGCCCAGGAGAGATGCCCAATAACTCCTCCCCGGAAGTAGGTGGGATTCCACTTTGAACCTGGCGCTGATTAGCTAGGACTAGATCTCACTGATTTCATTGGAGAATTGGATGCTAAGCCACGCCCTGCCCCTGGGGGTATTTAAAGAGCCACCCAGGGCAAGACGTGCTCTGCTGCTCTCCTAGACCTGCTTGACCTTCGAGATAGCCATCAGGGATTACCGACTTCGCTACCAGCTGCTAAGAAGGGTTGTTTTTATTCATCCCCCAGTGTTTGAATAACTAAACCAAAGCCAACGTGACCTTTTGATAGACTCTGTCTGTCTGGTTAGACACCACCCCTTCTGATAGACCCTATCTATCGGAAGACACCTCCTCTCCTGATAGACCCTATCTATCAGGAGAATAACCCTTTCACCTACTAACCCCGGCCTGTCTGTGGATATACGGTAGCCCTTGTGGTCTAAAAACTCCGACTGAATCAGACAGGTTCATCGCCCCACCTATCGCAGTCTATTGCAAGGTGGAGTAGGAACTGTTAGGGAAAACTAGCTTAGCAAGGGCGCCTCCCATAAGCCCACCTTTTGATAGGAGGGAACCTTCAGTTCCCTTAGGCCCAACCCCCCTCAACTCCCTCCCCTCCCCAGTAGAAGGGTTCGTGACTACTAGAGTGAAAGGTGGAATCCACCTTTCAATCCTCTGGGGCACTTCCTTCTGCTGGTAAAACGTCTGCTCTAGGAGTGGACTAGTTACTAATAGGATAGGTAGGACCTCCTCCTCCCCCTTTGTTCTCCCAATACTTTAAAAACATTTAACTTGATAAAACCATTGAACTTTAACAATCTTAACCGAAATATCAATAATAAAACCATTTAACTTGACGTATTTTGCGGATCATTATCGTTTATCGCATTGAAATCTCCTTAGTGAAAAATATATTTTTCATATATAAATTTTTTGTCTTCAACCTTTAACTGATCTATGTCTGCTGCTGGAAGTTCTCAGGTGGAGAAAACTGAATGCAGAATGGATCGCAAAAGGCAACTAAGCCCTCCAGTTGGAGAGGAAGAAGACCGCAGCGAAGAATGGACCACAGTACAGAGAAAAAGGAAAAACGACCGGAACTCTCCAAAGACTCCAACCCAAGCCTCAAACCAAATCCAAGGAAACACTCGACCACAACAGGGACTCAACAAATTCAAAATCATGAGCGAAGACCCTTCCACCAACTACCAGGCTGTGAAACTGATACAGCAAACAAAACCAGGAATCAACATGACTGCACTGCCCAACTTACAGGGACAATGGATACTGACCCCGAGAGACCAGGAAGCCTACCAATACCTGAAGACATCTCGCCACGTTTTCATGCAGGAATTAATTCCAGGAGAAAAATACTGCATGGCAGTCATAACCAACTACCCAATAGTGATGGATATGGCTCCACTTTTAGAGCTTCCGTACATCATGGAAGCTACCAGGCAAACAAGCAAGACTGGGCAGCCAACTCAGACGATAGTAGCCACCTTCAAGGGCCGAGTTCCAGCAAAGGTGAATTTGGGCATCTGGGGGTCCTTCTCCACCAAACCCTTCATCAAGGAACCACTAAGATGCTTCAATTGCCAGAGATTCGGACATCACAAAACCCAATGCACCCTTCCAGAAGTCTGTGCCGTTTGCAGTGGAAGACACAGCACGGAAAAGTGTGTCCAAGCGCACAAGGAGGGCAAAACAACCACAGCGAGATGCCCAAACTGCAAGGGGAACCATCATGCGTGGAACCCCAAATGCCCAATGAGATTAAGCCGCATTCAAACTACAACTCGGCCCAAAACCATCTCTCAACCTGCCAAGAAGCCTCAACCACCCAAACAACCACTCAGAACCACTATGACAAACCTAGTTCCGAGGCAAGTCGTAGCACCTGTGGTGGAAAACAGGCCCCAACCTCAGAGAACCCCTCGTCCTCCAAGGAGAAGACTGAATCTAGAAAAACCATTGGCAAAACCACCTACCCAGAAAACTCCAAAGCCTCAACAAAACCCCAGGCCTTCTCACCGTGCTACTCAGACAACACCTACAGCGGAGTCATGCACCATTACAATAAAGGAGGACAAACTTCGAACACTGCTTCAAGGATTCGCCAACCAGCTAGCAGAACTGTTAAACTTCCAGCTGGAACAAAGCTCTTTGAGCCGAGCACTGGACAAAATTATGTACAAGGCAAGAACCCACACCCCCGAACCAGTAGCCAGGACCTCAGTTTATCCTGTCCAGGCCTGCCCAGCACCTCAAGAGCCAGCTGCTCGGACCGAAAATGGGCCAAGAGCACGAACAGAAACCACCCCATCTCCTCAACCTGTACCAAGAAGAACAACCAACGAAAACCTACCCAAGGGTCATGTGGCCACCAGCCAACCCCCCCTGATGCACAGCATCAACCAATTCCCGGTCCTTCCATCTCGCGATCCCCGCCTCGCAAGGAGGGAGCAGGAACGGGAACAGACCACCTCGGAACTCTACAGCAAAGTTTTGACTCCATAAGGATTTTGCAGTGGAATGTTTGTGGGATCAAACCCAAGTATGCCTCCCTGCAATCGGCAGCCAAGGAAGGAGATTTTGACGTCATCCTTCTACAAGAAACGCTGTTCAAAGAACAAAAAGGATTCAACTTCACAGGATACAAAGCGTTCACAATACCATCAGACAACCATACCAATAGAGGACTAATAACTCTAGTCAAAAACTGCATCCCAGCCACCAACATCAACCCTCCAAGCTGCGGGGAAAACGTGGAGATCCAGGCTGTCAGAATACAGCTTCTAAACCAAAACTTAACAATATATAACATATACAAGCATATAAACGGCCTCTTGGAGGGTGGTGAGCTCTTTGCAACTGCTGCTGAGGAGCCATCCTTCATAGGTGGCGATTTCAATGCCCATCATACAATTCTAAACTCAATAAGGCCAAATAATGATGACGGCGAACATATTGCTCATCTTCTGGATGAATTCCCCAACATCAATCTTATAAACAGTGGGGTTCCAACACATGTACGAGGAGGAAGACTAGACCTGTCCTTCATAACCTCCTCCCTCTCTCCCTACACTGACTGGAGCATACATCCTCACCTCATGAGTGATCACTATGCCACTCAGACAGGCATCCAACTGCCTAAACTTCCACCTATTCCACCTCCTCCTCCCAAGTGGAATCAAAACTTGGCAAACTGGAAAAAATTTCAGCAATCATTAACACAGTGGCATGCAAATTACACTGCACCTGAAGACATCAACATCCTAGCACAAGATTTCATCTCCGCCTTCCACAAAGCAGCCGATGATGCCATACCAAAACACAAACCACCAAAAAGGGAATATAAAGATGCATGGTACTACTGTCAAGAAGTGAAAGAGGCCAACCAAAGATTAAATAGGGTCAGGAAGCTATACAGGAAAAGACCCACAGATGCTAATAGAGCAGTACTTCGGGAAGTGGTCACAGACACCCACAAGACTGTCTCAAAAATCCGGACTGACAAATGGCTTGAATGGTGTGCCAACCTAAACCAGCACACCAACCTCACAGAGCTATGGCAAATGCTCAGGAGAGTGTCCGGAAAAAAATCAACCAAAATACCCACGCATCCAAAACCAATGGAGGAAGCAGAAAGACTTGCAGACACGTTTTCCAGCCGCTCAGCAACCCAACAACTTCCACCAAGCACAATTAGAATCCAAAATGACCTAAGGCTACAAAGATGGGACATCATAAATCATGCCTGCGATCAAGAAGATGAGACAGATGCACCATTCACCTCTCAAGAACTCAGAAACACCAAACATAGAGGGAAAGACACTGCCCCTGGTGCAGACGGCATCACCTACTCAATGATCAACAACATGGGCACTGCAGGTGAAGCCGCCTACCTCCATCTGACAAACAGCACTTACTTATTAAGGATGTGGCCAAAAATCTGGAGTCAACAAGATATTCAGCCTATCCCAAAACCCAAAGACCCAACGAATCCACGACCCATTTCGCTACTAAGCTGTTTGGAAAAAACAGCAGAAAAAATGGTGTTCAAAAGATTAAAATTCAAAATAGGCCCCTTACACCCTCACTTGTATGCCTACAGAGATAATGTAGGCACCACACAGTGTATCATGGATGTCCTCAGCTGCATTAACAACAAGGCCGCAGTTGTAGTCTTCTTAGATCTTGAGAAGGCTTTTGAACTGGCTAATCCTGCAGCCATCCTGAGCTCCCTAGCAAAAAAGGGAGTTAAGGGACATCTACTAAGTTGGGTCTCAAACCATGTCAGAAACAGAGAGGCTAGAGTAAAATTCCAAAGGCATATATCAACTTACAAGAAATTAGAAAATGGTACCCCACAAGGAGGCATCCTCAGTCCACTGCTTTTCAATGTACTGATGGAAAACTTCTTTCAACTTCAACTACCCCAAGGAGTAGACATCTTCATCTATGCCGACGATGTAGTCTTCATCAGCAGAGGAGGCAATAGATTAGCCAGCGCTCAAAAAGCAGTAAACCTATTCCATCAGAAAAGCAAGGAGCTGGGGCTCAAAATCAACGGAAACAAAACAAAAGCTATGGCCGTAAAAACTCCAGTACCACTAGCCCCGATCACCCTAGACAATGGAAACATAGAGTGGGTGGATACATTCATGTATCTAGGAGTTTACATAGACAGGCATCTCACCTTCAAACCTCAGATCACATATCTCAGAGAAAGAGCTCACAGCAGACTAACCCCTATGAGATATATGACATCTCTCCAAGAAGGAGCAGGTATTCAGGTCCTAAGGAAATTTTATACAGCCACCATTAGATCCCTGATTACCTACAGCGCCCCAACCCTAGCCAACCTCAATGCACAACAAATCTCCACCATTGAAGTGATCTAGAACAACGCCATGCGTTACATGCTGGGGGCTCCTATGTGGACCAGGATATGCAACCTACAAATGGAAACAAATCTACCTCCCTTAATTAGCTGGATAAACGTTTCCAACACAAACTCCATAACAAAGGCTCTGCTATCCGAAAGGAAATCCCACACGCAAACAAGGCTGAAAGATGCCCTCAACAAACATCCTGACCTCCCCATCCCAAACAGCTATGCCGGCCACCTTCTGAAAAGTATTCACAAATGCAACATGGCATCTGAACTGACAAGAATAAACTTAGACAAGCCCTGCACCAACTACAAGCCACTAGTCCCATGGAGAGCACACCCTGCAAAATTCAACACCACTAGTCTTCCTGATAGTAAGAAAGCTTGTTCAAAGATACAACTGCATGAAGCAGCTCTAGCTGCCATCGCTGAAACCAACCAAGAAGAAGGCGTCTCCTATTACACAGATGGTACTGTCAATGCTGGTATCCCTGCAACTGGAGCGGCAGTCTACTCGGAGAATTTTACAGCCTCCTGGAGACTTTCAGACTCCTGCTCCACTCTGCAAACTGAGTTATTTGCCATCAAAATGGCTCTGCACAACTCAATTGAAAAAGGACAAGGACCTGTTACGATACACACCGACTCACTCTCCTCTGTCCAAGCACTACAGCAGCAGAAGTTCAAAGAAAACATCAACCTAATCAGCACGGTCCAAACACTGCTAGTGCAACATCAAGAACAAGGAAGACCAGTAACCATCAACTGGATACCCAGCCATATCAACATCCCTGGAAATGACAAGGCTGATCAACTTGCCAAGGATGCCGTCTTATGCCACAGCATACAGCAATCTATACAACCCAGTCTTCAACAATACAAATCAAAAACCAAGCAGGCACTACAGAGATCAAAGCAGGAAAACCACAACTACTGGGTCAACAGAAGCTCCTACTCTGCCACGTGGTACAGGGAAGCAACAAAGCTAGAGCCCCCACCGGTATCCAAATACACCCCAAGGAGTCTGGCTGTCATGATAGCTAGACTCAGGCTAGGCTACAAATGCTGCTGGGAAATCATTGAGAACCCCAGAAAAGAGTGTGCACACTGTCAAATGATAACTGATAAGGCCCTGCTGCATTATCTTTTAGAATGTCCAAAGACAAACAGCTTAAGGAACGGATTAAACATGGAACCACAACACACCAATGCGACAGTTCATGCAGCGAAAATTGTTAAGGAAATACTTGACAACATAGACACACATCTCACCACCTTGGAAACTTTCGAACCACCAAGGTGATAAAACAAACCAAGAGGTATAACCTCTAACCTACGGGCCGTTCTTGAACAAGGGCCCGTGCCAACACAAGGTTGGCTTTAACCTCAAACAACAACAACAACAACAACAAGCAGCGACAGTTAGTTAGACCTTTGCCAGGGGCACGAATAGATCATAGATTGTGATAGTCATAGGGTGGGGGCATAGGGGCATTGAGGCGTCGGATGTGTTGTACTCTAGAATAAATATAAGTAAAGGAACTACTGCTTGTCCATTCTTACCTTGTACCCATCAGGTACTAATATTTATAAACCACGCTACCATAATAATTAAAGTAAATATACGTAGGAGGAAAAGCCCTACGTCAGTGGTGTCATTAGATGGGATAAACAAAACCAATATGTCAGGTGTGACGCTCGGTGAGATAATAATAAAAGCAATACGACAGTGGTGACAAGCGGTGAGATCACCCAGTCATCTTACAAAGTGTGAGTTCAAGTGGAAGTCTAAAATCTCCACGTCAGTGGTGGCTTACGGTGGAATAGCTATAACCCCCACGTCAATAATAATAATAATAATAATTTTAATAATAATAATAATAATAAAAATAATAATAATAATAATAATAATAATAATAATAATAATATATTATTATTATTATTATTATTATTATTATTATTATTATTATTTCATTGTTATGAAGTTGAAGAAACTAATTCTCGTTTTTGAAAGTAGAGATTTTTAGTTTGAAGACTCTGGAAATCATATTAGCTGATGTAATAAGGAGCATCTAAAATAAACTCTACATGACTAAAATAAATAGGAGGGTCCTGGTTTCAGTGATAAATGGGAAAGCTATGTTTAAAGTATGGGTTGTTAGATGGAAATATGGACGAGGAAGGCCGTTTTATAGCAGTGGTAAGATGTTGGGGTAGCAGGAAGACTTTTTTTGTGTGAAAGATAACTGCCTTTAAGCACTAATTATTGCCCTGGCGCCCTATAAGCCATTGTAAATTATGCAAGATAGATGTTCTTATTGTCGGTTATGAGTTGGGAACCAGAGCAGGTCAGTGGTTGAACCTCAAAAGCTGGGTACAATCACGCCGGGCGTTTGAAAGGGGATCCAACATTACTCCCTGCACCTCCAACCTGTTTGTGTATACCCGCATTCAAATGGGGACCCATTGTGACAGGCAAATAATCTGGTTGCAATCCATGACCATCAGTTAATATGTCGTCAATTAAATTATTTATTTTCTCTCCTGTCACCATTATTTTTTTTACCATATAGCAAGTGTGATACTAATGGTATCATCTTTAAAACTGAAACGGGTTTATTATAATTCAATATAAAAATAGATGTGTATGGTTCATTTCGATATCTTCACACTACTTCTCTATAGTGTCTGAAATTACTCAGGTGTTGTTTGTTTTCCTTTAGGCCATTAATGAAGTTTAACCTAAATGATACTGTAGTTGCACAGATAGCATCAAGAAAGGTACGGCCACACTCTACGAGATTTGCTTAGAGAGTTGTGTCCTCGCAGGTCAGCGGCAAGAGTGAAGGCGCCCAGTGCGAGTTACAAAGTCACGATATAGCCGCGCGGATCCTTTGTTACACATAAGGTAGCTTAATAGAATTCCTTGAATAGGAAATTATACAGTCGAGCATAAATATTTTATTGGGATTATCGATGTTATGATAAACCACAAGTGAATTATTTTTTATATAATTGATGAGTATTATCAGAGGGGAATTACTAGTAATTCATGTAGTAATGTATTTCATTGTATATAATAATTAGGAAAGGAGATATTATTAAAATTAATAATTATAATGGCAACACTAACAATGATAACAGTAATAATTATGATGATGAAGATGCACGTAAAATGGTTTTCAATGTTGATATTACTACTACTACTTTTGATTCTGCTGCTGCTGCTGCTGCTGCTGTACTTAATAATAATAATAATAATAATAATAAAAATAATAATAATAATAATAATAATAATAATAATAATAATAATAATAATAATAATAATAATAATAATAATAATAATAATAATAATAATAATGATGATAATAATAATAATAATAATTTTGTTATGATGCCATATATTGCTGAAGACAGAAAAGTGACCACAATCCTTAAACATTTCTATTCTGTGGCTAGAAAGAAAATAAAGGACTGTCTCTTACCACGTCACGCAGTATATACGAAAGTTTCATTCTATCTCCCTATCATTAGTTGCACTTGAAGGCACCCAGCAATTAATAGGTATGCTTTTTATCCCTTTAAATAACCTCCTACGTCAGGGAGGTATTGCGTAGGTGGCACTCTCTCTCCTCTACCACCATTAATAATATTATATATATATATATATATATATATATATATTATATATGTGTGTGTGTGTGTGTGTGTGTGGTGTGTGTGTGTGTGTGTGTGTGTGTGTGTGTGTGTGTGTGTGTGTGTGTGTGGTGTGTGTGTGTGTGTGTGTGTGTGTGTGGGTGTGTGTGTGTGTGTGTGCGGGGAATGTTTTCCAGTTTTTGCTCCATTCACTTTTGTAATACTGACATGACACGGAAGTAGAATACAAAATCATATGCAAATGAATATTTAAAACAATAAGCAAATACATATAGAAATGAAAGACTACAATAGCATACTTAAATGATAAATATATAGTTACATAAATATGCGAATGAATAAAATGGATACTATAATTAAAAATAAACACTTTCTCATTCATTGGCTTTAAATTGAGGCCAAGTCGTGTTTCATCTCTGTATGCTACAAACAGCTGTTAAATACACTTTTCTGTGGCTTTTGTGTGACTTTTGCTCTGAAAGAAGTTTTATATATATATATATATATATATATATATATATATATATATATATATATATATATATATATATATATATATATATATATAACTAATATACCAGGACGGGAAGAACAAGCGCCCTCATCGGGCCTGGGCACGGTAACATAAAATAAAGAGAAACAAGAGATGGAAAGTGTAGCGACATGTCAGATGTGAAGAGATAATAAAAGATGTGTGACGAATATACAAAATATTTGGTGATGATGTTGGCATAGAAAAGGAAGCGTGAGCGAAGGGAGACTTAACATCAAACTGTCCAGGAGGATAATCCTATTTATGTCTAAAAGACCTTCAGCTATAGTTCCCTATGTATGTGTCAGTTTTAATCCCCATGCGAAGGGGATGGACACAGATAAGTTGAAGCTGGGGAAATAAGGCTGAATTCCTTTCCTAACGCTCCGCGGTGGGCTCAGTCACGGCTTTGTCAATTCCTGAGTCGAGCGCTCTAACCATTGCGTTATCACATTTGTAAAATTTTCATGTAAACTACACCTCGACGATATGTAAAGTGTTGTTTTCTTTAAGTAATTGTAGTCGAAGGACTTTCATTATTATTATTATTATTATTATTATTATTATTATTATTATTATTATTATTATTATTATTATTATTATTATTATTATTATTATTAAGTAGTAGTAGTATATATACTATTGTCGTAATCTTTCTTGGAAGGTGTTGGCCAAGTCAAAGAATACACCCATAAACCAGATGTAGTAGTAGTAACTTCAAGATAATCTAGAAAACAAGATATTGAATTACAATGTAAGGTACAAATAGATAGGTAGATAGATAGACAAATAGACAGATAGAAAGATTGAAGGCAAAATGTATTTTAACACTACCAACAATTACTAGTTAAAACCAGTTTAGGAGATGAAATACCTTTGTTAATTACTACACGCTTGTAGGCTGAGAATGTTGATGTGGTTTTATGTGAGTGTGTTTGTGTGTGTCAAATGACCTTGGAATCCATGTCTTTGAAGCGATCAACTAATAAAAAATAAAAAAAGCTTTTAGGCTGTTAAAACAAATAAAATAAAAGCGGGAAGGTCACCAGTATAAGTAGTTACAGCTGTAGGAGCGCGATGATGCCTTTGTGATATATTTACATTTTGCTTGCAACTTTTTCATCTTTTATTTTCCCTAAAGAGCAATTTGAAGACCACAATATTTTAATGGCAAAACATTGATTATATATATATATATATATATATATATATATATATATATATATATATATATATATATATATATATATATATATATATATATATATATATTATATATATATATATATATATATATATATATATATATATATATATATATACTATATATATATATATATATATATATATATATATATATATATATTCAAATAAATACATTAACATGTGTGAAAACATGAATAATATTTTACCTATGTGTTTACTTTATTATTAATGACTATGTAGCTGGGATTTGAATTAAATGCGAAACGAAGCCACGAGTGAGGTTAGAAGCTGTAATATGAACAAAAAGGCATTCAGAAACAAAGCGATCATATCCTAGCACTGCAGTTAGCTGTAAGGTTTGCTTGTTCTTTAGATCTTCAGTGGTGTGGTTGACAGCTCCTTGGTAAAATAATTATGTGTCTTAGGTTCGAGTCCCAGTCACTGGTAAAATAATATATATATATATATATATATATATATATATATATATATATATATATATATATATATATATATATATATATATATATATATATATATATATATATATATATATATATATATATATATATATATATGGGGGTATAGGGTGTGCGATTTTAGTTTTTTTGGTAAGATTTCTTATGGTGCTGTTTTCAAATTTCTGTCAATAAGGAATGAAAAATAACTGGTAAATTGTGTTGTAAACACAAAAAGGTAAATTATTAAAGACTCGAGAGGTGAAGAGGTACACATTGCATAAATAAATAAATAAATAAATGCACACAAACACACACAAATCAACTAATGTTTGAATTCATTTCGAACCACTGAGAAACACAGACCTCCTACCTCTGGATACTCCGCCTTCGGCTTTGTAAGGCGAAATCAAGCTGGCATAGGAATCTGTACTCAATGACTCCCAGTAACAACCAGTGTCATGTGTTGGGCAATTCAGACTGGGGTCGTGGTTATGATAGTTAATGACCATTACTCTAACTTTTTTTCTTGGTATATAATTCCTCATAATAACGCGAGTATAATAATAATAATAATAATAATAATAATAATAATAATAATAATAATAATAATAATAATAATAATAATAATAATAATAATAAAATAATTATCATTATTATTTTAATTTTTATTATTATTATTATTGTTATTATTATTATTATTATTATAATTATTATTATTATTATTATTATTATTATTATTATTATTATTATTATTAGTGGCGTCCTTCCTGTTGTAAACCCGTAAACTCATCTTGCTTAATGTTTACAGTACTATATTCCGGAAGTTCACTGATGGAACAGTCTTTCTCCTAGCTCTGGTTTTGTTAAGGGCAAAAATTTCCGTCCTCAAATGGAACAAAAAATAATCACTTATATTACCAAGTGGTGTTTAGATTTTTTTTCTTAAATTTCCCTATGCCCTTGTTTATCTATAGATACAAGTTTTCAATACTTCCTAAATGATTTTCTATATTTATTTCAACTTTTCATTCTCTTTCAAAACTCTTGTTTTCTTCCCTATTTCCATATATCCTCAGATTTTCATTTCTTTCTCTATCTTTTTTTTTATAATATCTTCACTTTTTATTTTATTTTTTTTACATAATCACTTCAACTTCTTATAATTCTACTTCAATAATCTTTTTGTTTTCTTTCCTGTTTCCACACTGCCCTTGTGGCAATTTATTTATATTCGTCCTTGTTTCTATTTTTCTCAATCGCTCGTACTGCCACTTTTTTTTCTTTTATACCTGGCCTTGTTGCTTAGATTTTCAGTTCTTGTTCAAGTGAAAGGCCGCAGGCACCAATATAGGAATATTTATAGTTTGTAACACCACGCAATGCCAATTTGACGATAAAGTTGTCATTTAAAATTTCGTTATTATTATTATTATTATTATTATTATTATTGTTGTTGTTGTTGTTGTTGCTTTTATTATTATTATTTTGGTGTTATTGTTGCTATTATATATATATATATATATATATATATATATATATATATATATATATATATATATATATATATATATATATATATATATATATATATATATATATATATATATATATATATATATATATATATATATATATGTGTGTGTGTGTGTGTGTGTGTGTGTGTGTGTGTGTGTGTGTGTGTGTGTGTGTGTGTGTGCGTGTGTGTGTTAAGTAGAAAAATTGCTTGGTGAGAGCTGTATGTATTAATTTAATCTTTTTGTAATCTTTCAACACCTTATGTTGTTGTCAGGAGGCGTATTTTGGTCTTTTTCTGTCTTGTTCCACCTCAAACCGGTTAAAATCTGTTTCAGCCTTTCTAAATGTATCTTAAGTAATCTTCTAGGTTTAACTCGTGTTTTAAGTCTAATTTTACAAGAGAAATTTGGTCATGCTCGTAAAGTTCGGCTCCGAGGTGTTAGTTGTGATTGTTGAGGTAGCCTCGGAAATGCTGTAACGAGTTAAATTTGCTCTGGGGCACAAAACAGATGAACTCGGTGCCGGTTCCAAACCAAGATGAATGGTGAGGATTGGTGTTAGGAAGGGCATATGACAGTAAAACATTGATCAGTGAGAAAAGGGACCCTCTATGGAAAAGCTGCCGATTTAGAAGATATAAGTGGTAGGAAAGGGGACCGCTATAGTGTAACTGGCAGAGTGCTCGACCTGGGAGGTGATGGCACCACGTTTGAGCACAGGGTGGGGTGATAGGAAGGGTAGCCATCCTTAATTTCTCAGCTTCAATCCATCTGTGTCCACTCCAAAATGGGGGACTAATAATGAAGAAAGAAAGAAAGAAAAAAAAGTGGTCGGATGCCCAAATCCACCCGCTGGGGAAGTAAGACAGCTCAGTTCGGTACCCATCCCAAGCCCAGATTAATAGAGCGGGTTGCTGTCTGGACGAGCACTTGACCGTAAAACTTTAATAAAAAAAACCAAGCACTTGCCTCCATGAGGCTAAAAGTGAGAAACAACCACCCCATTTGAACATGGAACTTTCTACCTATTGGTTCCGGTTTTACGTCACGGACTCCCTTTTCTACCAAGGGCTAGGACGGTTGCCTTCTTGCGAAGGACTTGTTTTGGCAGATGTAATCCTTACGCTGAGTGCATGCCCTTGCTAACCTCAGACCGTGACGGGGCGCGAACCCTCGACCTGACGCCTCAGAGTCGCGGACGCTACCGATTGAGCCACGGTGACTACGTTTGGCACATCCTACCGATAAAGACGAAATAAGAACGTCACAAAAAAGCTAAAGAAGTTTTGTTTAATATTGATTCTTTATGTGCGAAATTGTAACTTCTGGCCTTTGCCTAAATTGGCTCTATTAAAGACCACAAGAAGTTTCTGGGGACTTTTTTTTTCTTTTTAAACTAATGGCAAGTAATCTTGACTTAAAGAGGATTATGTACAGTAAGTGAGTATACAATGCATTACGGAATTTGTTTCAATTCTTACATGCATGGTTCTATTTAATTTCAAATCTAATAGGTGCTACTACTACTACTACTACTACTACTACTACTACTACTACTACTACTACTAATAATAATAATAATAATAATAATAATAATAATAATAATAATAATAATAACACTGATAGCCTTTCCGAGATATGTGAATATGGAGTATTCGTGTTGCACTCATAATTTTATGTTTATCATTAATACTTTATTATATATTTCGTTATATCAAATAGTTTAAAAAAGAGGTAATACGATATATATATATATATATATATATATATATATATATATATATATATATATATATATATATATATATATATACATACATATATATATATATATATATATATATATATATATATATATATATATATATATATATATATATATATATATATATATATATATATATATATATATATATATATATATATATATATATATATATATATATATATATATATATACTGAACCTTAGACTTTCGTAATAAAAACATTGCACTAACACACATACACACACACGGGGCGTATTATGAAATTAACAACACAGAAATATGTTTACTCTCAAGCTATCAAAATACCACTCAAGGCAGCTTACTGTATCTATAATTGGAAGCAAATGAACTTTCACCCAGAAATAGCCTGTGGCATGAGAGAGAGAGAGAGAGAGAGAGAGAGAGAGAGAGAGAAGAGAGAGAGAGAGAGAGAGAGAGAGAGAGAGAGAGAGAGAGAGAGAGAAATTGACCAAATTGCGCTTTAGCAACGTATGAGATCAAGGTAAGAGTTGCCACAGTACCTCTGAACCTGTTTCTCAACAATGGGTATATTTGCCCTTGAAAGTTGAAAATTTACTACATGGCAGGGAGTAGATATATCATATCGGAAGAATAAAAATAATACAGTATTTTTTATTGGTCATACATATTATTTCTTTTGGGTGTACATGAGAATAAAGAATATAAAAACTAGCAGTAAGGCGAAGGGTAAATGACCGAGGAGGGGTTGAGAATCAGTGCCTGAACGACCGAGAAAGTGATTGGAATGTCGGGAAATGAATGAGCTTAACCACTTCTTTATTTTCTCCTTTATCGACAGGTTCGCGCCCCGTCACGGTCTGAGGTTAGCAAGGGCATGCACTCAGGGTAACTATTACATCTGCCGAAAAAAGTCCTTCGTATGGAGGCAACCGTCCTAGCCCTTGGTAGAAAAGGGAGTCCGTGAAGTAAAACCGGAACATCGACAGGTTTTCCTAGTTATATAGGATCGGTGTTTCTCACAACCATCCTCTTCGAGGCTATTTGTCTCTTTCGAATTAGAGTAATACGGCCGGTTGCCATTCCTGGCACCAACCCTATACATTAGGGCCTCTGAACGCTTGTCTAGGCGTCAATACGTGTATTATTTTTAATGGCCGAGTCCGCATTCTGTAAGCTACTAATTGACTACCCGAGACTTACAAGCCATGAAGCGCCTAGGCCTAGCTTCAGCAGTGTAATTTGCAATGTGTATGCTACTAATTAATGACATTATATGAGAATGTCTACCTTATCCATATTACATTTCATTTGTCGATTTAAAAATAGAAAAGTAACAATATGAATTCCTACATAGAGATATGAATTATATTTATTATTTCTATATATTATGCATTCTAAGGATAATTAAATAGACCTACATTGGCCTATTCGTCTTCAATTTACTAGGTTAGACTGGGTTAAGCCTAGATACTTGGACTCCTAAAAATATTCAAGTTAAACGGATTTAAATGAAGAAAATGTATTTAAGGAACCCTGATTAATATATTTTTTTTTTCGTTTGTGTAACCAAGCTACAAGCTAACAATATTGGGAAAAGATAGTAGACAATTCCTGTTTCTATTAATGCTGGATAGTACTGTAGTGTTTTTAGGAATTAACAACATGAGTTTGTTATGTGAATCGCTTTCTTAATTTTACTTCGGGAATATATATTGCTGTAAGACCTATTAGCACGAAAATTCTTTTTAATCCAAAGAAGACCATTTGAAGTAATCATATGAGGTTGTTGATACCACTAGCCCAGTGTTCTTTAGACCCTAATTATGTTTTTTATCTAAAGCACCTAGGCTGGCAAGCACTCCTTTACTTGCATAAAAGGGCATTATTGCAGTGTCTCAATAAGAGTTATTTATACCATTACTATTAATTAATTACTTGACAATAGACAATTAATTATTATGATAAAACACAAACGAACCTCATAAGCAGTTACAGAATTTCGTGAAAATTATGTATGTGAGATGTGCACTTAGAATTAAGGCTTCTGCTATTTGCTTCGTTTTTACGACATGGCCATTCGAAGCCTAGTTTTTTTTTTTTCTTTCTAAGAGTTATAAGGCCGGATGTCCTTCTTCTTCTTTCATCCCGACTTTGAACCGAAGCTGAGTTTTGCTACATCAGTGACAGAAATATTTCTTCACAAATATTACATGTAGTAGGTTGGACCATGGCATCAACCGCCCGTTGCGTAACAACAGCTGAAGGGACTTGGGGACTTGAATAAGGCTGTCCAGGACAGTTCGCTGTTAAGTCTTCCTTAAGTTACAGTTCTCTTTCTATGCCTACATCAACACCGAATATTCTTGGATATTCGTTACACATGTTTTATTATCCCTTCACATCTGACAAGTCACAATACTCCCCATCTGTTTCTTTCTATGTTCTCCTCGTGCCCAGGCCCGATGAGGGTAGATTATTATTATTTTTTTGGGGGGCCCGTCCTGGTGTCACAATCATCATAAAAAGTTGCCGTACAATAAATTTTATTTCCCAAAACGCATATATTTATTAACATTCATGTATATACATCTCAAAGTTGGATAATAATAATAATAATAATAATAATAATAATAATAATAATAATAATAATAATAATAATAATAATAAAACCCGAAGTATAAAATTTCTATGGATTGTTAACACCGTTGGTGACTCTGACATGGGCTATACATCTGGTCGATATATTGCCAATCGTAGAGATGAGATATAAATAAAATTATTTTCTTTCATATTATACACTCAAGCGAAAAACAGATCTAATTATTTTGTTTACTTTTATTTATTGATTTTTCTTTAGTTCATATGCATAGAAATACTATTTAAACATTTCTATGCTAAACTCACAATTCCATTTAGGACATAAAATCTGCCCTCACATAATGTAGAAGGGTGTGGCCTTTGTCGGGTTGCGGGTGTAGTGATGGACTGTGCTAGTTTTATATATATATATATATATATATATATATATATATATATATATATATATATATATATATATATATATATATATATATATATATATATATATATAAAGGTAGGTGACGAAAGATGCGTAAATATGGCACTCAACTTCTAAAGCCAATTCTCTCTCTCTCTCTCTCTCTCTCTCTCTCTCTCTCTCTCTCTCTCTCTCTCTCTCTCTCTCTCTCTCTCTCTCTCTCTCTCTCTCTCTCTCTCTCTCTCTCTCTCTCTCTCATTATTAGATCCTTATTTTTACCTACTCTTCCATTTTATCTTGATTAAAAGCACTAACTTCTGAAGCCAATTTCTCTCTCTCTCTCTCTCTCTCTCTCTCTCTCTCTCTCTCTCTCTCTCTCTCTCTCTCTCTCTCTCTCTCTCTCTCTCTCTCTCTCTCTCTCTCTCTCCAGGCATAACCTCCGTATTCGTACATTATTTTCCAATATTTTTTACCTCGAGAAAGTACTTTTCCCTCGAATGAGGTACAGGTCCTTTAGTTAGAAAATATTTTTTTTATAGGGGAGATTTCGCCAACAGTAGTTTTTATTTTTCCCAACCTAATCTCTCCTTAGTAGTGTCGTATGACTTCCGTCATGCTGAAGCCAGAATCTGAAACTTGTAACAGATCTTGAGCGGAAACGGTTGGTCGAGGGCACGGATATTTTATTACAATGTTTGTAGAAAGTGCCAAGGAAATATATGACCGGAACCGTGAGACTTAGGACCTGGCATCGAGAAGGGCAAGAAAGGCCAGGAAGTTAGCCATTTCCTAAACCGCAAGAAATATAAGCAAGTGTTTCGTACGCAGGTACATACCCTGCAGAGATGCCCAATAACTCCTCCCCGGAAGTAGGAGGGATTCCACTTTGAACCTGGCGTTGATTAGCTAGGACTAGATCTGACTGATTTCATTGGAGAATTGGATGTTAAGCCACGCCCTGCCCCTGGGGGTATTTAAAGAGCCACCCAGGGCAGAGACAGTTAGTTAGAACTTTGCCAGGGGCACGAATAGATCATAGATTGTGATAGTCATAGGGTGGGGGCATTGGGGCATTGAGGCGTCGGATGTGTTGTACTCTAGAATAAATATAAGTAAAGGATTCACTGCGTGTCCATTCTTACCTTGTAACCACGCTACCTTGTACCCGTCAGGTACTAATAATTATAAATATATATACGTAGGAGGAAAAGCCCTACGTCAGTGGTGTCATTAGATGGGATAAACAAAACCAATACGTCAGTGGTGACGCTCGGTGAGATAATAATAAAAGCAATACGACAGTGGTGACAAGCGGTGAGATCACCCAGTCATCTTACAAAGTGTGAGTTCAAGTGGAAGTCCAAAATTCATACGTCAGTAGTTTGCAGGCTTATGCTAGGAAGCTAGGAACTTATTTTCCATTCAAAGAGTACAAATCTGTGTATTGCATAAAAGTATCCAAAGTTCATATTGGACAAAAAAAAAAAAAATAAGTCCTTTGATTCAGCGTTGGTATGCAAAGGAGTTTTGATATCTCGTGACGTTACACCTTTCAAGTTACCTTGAACTTCGAACTTTTCTGCCACTGGTGTTAATTTTTTTTTTTTTTAATGATTGTGACGCCGGGACGGGCCAAAAAACTAAAATGAAATAAAACAGCCCCCATCGGGCCTGGGCACGAAGAATACATAAAGTAAAGAGAAACAGATATGGAGAGTGTAATGACTTGTCGGCTATGAAGGGATAATAAAAGATGTGTAATGAACATCCAAGAATATTCATTGTAGCTGTAGGCATAAAACAAGAAACGTAACTGAAGAAAGACTTAACATCGAACTGTCCGATTGCCTTTTTGTGTTACAAAAGTTTTTTTTTTTCTCTCTCTCTCTCATGCTAGCCCAAGTCAAGAAAGGATTTATTATCACTCTTCTCTTCACATTTAGCAGTGCACTCACTGAACATCTTCAGTTGACAGGGGATGCCACATACGGAAAACCATGACATGATAGAAAGAAAGTTATAGTCTGCGTAACATTTTTGGACAGAAATGACTAGTTTTATGACTGTTACGATAAATTTTATCACAATTATTTCATTCGCACTGCTTACACGTCTATGCAGAAATGTGAATTATATCTATACATATAATTATAATTAAATAATAAAACACGTATTTGTAAGCAATAATCACATAATAAAACACTAATTGTAATAAATAATCACATGATACTACACGTAATTGTAATTAATTAATATAAATAATTCCACTGTACCTTCTTTGATTTAATCTTTCGTTGTGGACAAAGAAAATGGGTTTTGTCGGTGTATTAATCTCCTCGATCGCTGGTAATACTTTTTTCCTAGAAGATATATCTGCTGGAGTTCTGTGTATTTTTTGCACTGCCAAGGAGCTTGGGAACTGAGGCAGGAGGGGTGTTACCTAAACAGCGGTCGTGGTGGCACTAGCGCTCCTTTGTGCCTCCCGCATACTTTATAGGGAGGCGTAACGCGTGCATCCTTCAACTTCATTTGGGTATCCCGAGGACACGAAGATAACATAAAGAATAGAGAAACAGAGATGGGGAGTGTTGTGACTTGTCAGATTTGAAGGGATAATTCTAGATGTGTAACGAATATCGAAGAATATTCGGTGTTGATGTAGGCATAGAAGGAGAACAGTAACTGAAGGAAGACTTGATATCGAACTATCTTGGACAGTCCTGTTTAGGTCCAAAGGACCCTGTAGTATCGCAACTGGTAGATGAAGCCATGGGCCAACATAATGCATGGTAATTGACAACAAGGATTGCATCTCGAAGCTGACATGATTACATTTGTGTTTTATAATAATAATAATAATAATAATAATAATAATAATAATAATAATAATAATAATAATAATGATAGATAATAATAATAATAATAATAACAGTAGCAATGATGATAATAATAATAATAATAATAATAATAATAATAATAATAATAATATTAAAAATAATAATAATAATGATAATTATTATTATTTTTATTATTATTATTATTATTATTATTATTATTATTATTATTATTATTATTATTATTATTATTATTATTATTATTATTATTGTTATTATATACGAATTTGCTGAAGCATACATGACATTAGTATTATATATTTTTTAAAATTTATTTTGTAATTATCATTTATTATTATAATGTGTATATATTTTTTTTACTGACTACACCAATTATAGCCGTATTAAGCGCATTTACGCAGAGTACATTTCATACTTTATCTCCCTTGTGTAACAACAATAATTATATAATTACAGGTTACTAGTATATACCAGTTTTGGCTAGATTTTTCTGGTTAAAGATTTATTTTAATTTATATTTTTATAGTTTTCTTTCAAGATAAAACATAATTCTTATAAAATCGGAGAATTTTTTCTGTTTTTACTAGCTCCGATTCATTGTTTTTATTTTTTGGCATTTTTATGTCATATTTCTTTTTAAAGTTGGAGAATTTAGGATGCCCTTCCAAACGCCCCGCCGCGAGATCGAACTTGGGTCAGTCACCTCCCGAACCGAGCACGCCACCAGTAACTACGGCAGTCCCTTTACATGCCAACAGCGTCTGGCTGTCCCCAATGCACAGCTATCCAAGTACTGACCAGACCCAACGTTGCTCAACTTTGCTGAGTGGAGGAAAATGATTAGATCCGTATTTTTACCTTACTCTCCCTTTTATATCTTGATTGAAAGTCTCTCTCTCTCTCTCTCTCTCTCTCTCTCTCCTCTCTCTCTCTCTCTCTCTCTCTCTCTCTCTCTCTCTCTCTCTCTCAGCGGGCATAAGCTCCGTGATTTGACGTATATTATAGTCACAGAAATGCACGTATGTCTATTTTTAGCATGCTGAAGGACAAAGATAATGGCTTTGTGTTTCTAAAGAGGGAATAGAACCCAAAAATATGCAAATCTCTTCTTGTATCGTAACTTTTAAGTTTATTGCTACAAAAGATTTGGTCAGTTTAGATTTGTTACTCTTCCTTATGCTTTGTAGGTCATATTTTTTTTCTTTTCATGAATTTATAATATTAACTCATTACTAGATATGAAATAACGTGAATTTATTGCTTAAATTGTATATGGGCACAGTATAATTGTCAATTTTTGTGCTAACTATGTGTTATTAATATTTTGCTATCTAGACACTGTATCTTTGGATGAACCGCTTTTGAACCTAAAAAACTAACACTTTTATCTGGTATAATTTTACACCATTTGATTTCATTATGTATTCGTGCAGCGAATATTGTTTATTTTTTTTGCATGAACCTCTTCATATCTCTCGATCTAAATCATTGTGAGTTATATCAATAGCTGATTTGATGTTGAAATCTAGGAGTTGATAAAATCAATTGTTAACACGTTACTAGTGTTGATAAACTAAAGAATTCTGCTTAATAATCATAGATATACATACAAAGTCTATATAAAATTCACGAGGAAACATTATCTTTTCCTCCCCCAATAAATATGATTATTGCAGTTTTGACGTCTTAGTTTAATACTTTGCATAAATACTACAATATTTTACTCTTGAAACTTCCTGTCACGGATGCCGAAGTATTCAATATAAAAGGATTTTATGAGCAAATTCGTGCAAGAGACTGAACAAGAAAAGAAGTAATGCTGTCATTATTTTATGCTAGTGTCCTTAAATATTTGTGGTTGACTGCTGGCATGCATACTTGATAACACTTTGAATCCTCAGCAAGAAACTTTTTGCCTAAACAATTACTCCGTAGCTCAGCTGACACAGTCTGAGTTTGTAACCAGAAAGACGTTTGTATTGCATGTCTTCACCTGCGTCTATTAAGACAACTATGAGAAAGGGCAGTGAGTGATGTTACTTGTTGAGTTTTTTTTATAATAATGAGCACATTCACCCTTGTAAGGGGGGTGGCTTCCTCAAAACTCACTCATTTATTAGAAGCAAATATACCTCGATCACTCCTCTTATCTCCTTGAGGATGAAAAGCTGCCACAATACCCCCAACACTATCTTGCTTAGGTCATCCACAGGGTAAGTGGACGCGCATCTTCTGCCTTGAATTCCGATATCCACAACTGGTTTACTCCCACCGCTTCATTTCATGGCGGTTTAGTGGCTCGTGTAATCTTCAAAGGATAAGTTGGCGTATTATTAAATATGTGGAGTTAGTGTGAACAGGATCCTGACAAGCTCAGAGTGTCGTATGACCTAAGAAGTTACTTGCATTGATAGCTAGATAAAATACCAGTACTGGTATAGCTTCAGGAGACAAGATACTTTAATTTCTTGACCTTGAAAAATGAATTTGCTTATAGTGTTATGAATATAGAATCTAAGTAATATTTATATATTAAGTTATATCATTATTCATTTAATTAGTTAATAATGTATTTGTTTATTAATTGATTTATTTAGTTAATAATTTATATATTTATTTATTTATATATACCAGATTCTTTTTTATTAGTAATCCAAGCCAATTTTCCGCCAAATTAATCCACGAGAATATTTAGAGAGTATAGTATTTTTATATGTGAGTATTCTTCATTTTTTTTTTAATGTATTGCCTCAATACTTTGGTATAAACGAAAAGCCCTCTTCGTGTTCTTATCCTTATGACCATACTCTTAACATTAGATGTTAAGAGCAGGTTTGTATATTTACTGGGCAGCTAGGAGTTATCTAAATGTGGTGGAGGGAGGCTTGTTGCTGTATAATGATAGGATAACCATATTCGGTAGTGATGAAGATTGCTCTTTGTACATTGACTAGTCTTTCAACCTGTTCTTTCTTTATTCATAATTTTATTATTTCTGCCTTGTACTTAAGCTGCTACTTTTTCATCTAAAATTTTCTTGGTGCCTGGGCGCCATAAGAGTAATATTACTTGCCTGTCCCTCTGTCACACTCAGTGGAAGAAGAAGACGAAGAAATTTCGAGCGCTGGATCACCCTCCCTCAATGGGATAATTCAAGGTTACACATCAGTCTTTCAAGAGAGAGAGAGAGTTGCTTTCATGCAATGGTGAGCAAGTGGAAATCCGTTGGATTAGCCGCACTGTATGCATATTTCAAGGTCGCCCCAACCCAGATCTTCCCAGTGAAGACGAAAAGCAAAGGAAATTAATTATATTCTTGCTCTGTTGTGTTTGTGATAAAACGGCGTAAATATACTGACTGACGTTGACTTACTGCGTCATGGGTAGTAACTCAGTGGACATTGCGCTTCATTTCTACCCAGCTTTGTGGAGTTCAACTTATCAAGGTGTCTTTTATTATTATTATTATTATTATTATTATTATTATTATTATTATTATTATTATTATTATTACTGAGAGTAAGCAACCATTATAACATGGATTACAAATGAAAGTTGTCTAATGAAACCCCAAATAGGTATAAGTATATATACAGTATTATATTTTTAGGTAGGGTACAGTAAATTAGGCCCTAATCTTTTGGAGGCTACTTCCTCCATTAACAGGGGTGGTTAAAATGATATAAAGTTTTGAGGATTTCCTTAAAAATAATCCAGGGTCAGGCTCCATGACAATTGTTCTCCTCATGGAAGCTGAGGTTTATGCAGGCGGCACTTCATGATCTGGAAGAGGTTTGGGGAGCAAATTCTGAAAATCTGATTTTTTTTCAGGAGATCGGCCTCTTGTATGATTTTGGCGGAATTAATACTGTCGACCTTATTAAGCGATATATTGTTAGGAATTATCAGTTGTTTGTTTATCAAAACTCCCTCAATTAATTTTCTGACCTTTTTGGCCGTGACTTTTAAAATCTAAACTGTTTTTTCCGAAGTCCTTGTGGTGAGTTGTCGACTAAGCTATTTCTAATCACACAAAGGAACCGCCCTCCTGTGTTCTTTGATCCTAAGTTCCAAGCTACATCCATATTTTTCTCCGTGATACAGATTATAATTTTTTCATTTATTAACATATACTCTTGGGCAATTGTTAGTGGAGGGAGTTATGGGGTTTCACATTCATTACTACAAACAGTTCTCATAATTGTATTATTGATATGATGTACAGATTTGAAATCAGCATCCTTTAATTGGATGATTATAGTTTCTAACCTAAAAAAAATGTGGAGCTTTACAATTTCCTTGCTTTCAGGATTTCATTTCTTTCGGGGTGAGGAAGTGTAGAAGAATGTTTTACTTTGGACAGAGATTTATTTATAAAATGGGTTGGAAAATTTATTGGTTCAAAAAGATAGGCTCACATATCCTAAGGGCCTTAGAATTTGTCACCCTATCTTTTTGAACGAAAAAATTTCCGTTGTTACCAATAGCTCCAAACTTTTAGGTTACCCTCACCATATTATTGATAAATCTCTAACCAAAGCGAAAGCTATCTTCTATAGTTCCTCCCCACGAAAAAATGGAATACTGAAAACAAGGAAGTTATAAAGATCCTCCTTTCTCTTAAGTCAGAAAATATAGCCAACCAATTAAAGAATGCTGATTTTAAATATGTACATAATTTTGATAATAATATTATGAGAACAGCTTGGAGTAGTAAATGTGGACACCATAACCCTCTCCACTAACAACTGTCCAAGAGTATAAGTCACTAAATGGAAAAAATATAATCTTTATCATGGCGGAGAAACTGGATGTAGCTTGGAAAGTAGGATCAGAGAACACAGGAGAGCAGTTTCTTTGTGTGATAAAAGTGTACTCACCGAGCACTGCTGGTCGAAAGATCACAACATGAACTTTGGAAACAGCAGTTTAGTTATTAAAAGTCACATCCAAAAAGTTCAGAAGATTAACTAGGGGCTGTGTAGATATGTAAATAGAATACCATATGTTAGGTACAATACTTTTCTGTAGAGTACGATGGCGAGTGAGATAATGGAGATTCACACTGGGGAGGCTTGATTGCAAATGGCGGTGGTGATTACGAACGTGCCAAATAATTGAGCCACTGGATGTATTGGATCCAAGTGAGTATAGCTTGTGCCTTCACTTTACAATATTCATACACGCACATATACACTGGTGCAGCTATGTTATGTGCATGTTATTTGTCCTAAATATCATTGAATTATTACACTGCCGGATGTGTTGGAGTTGCCAGTTCCCAGGAGTAAGTGCTGTTTAAGAGATGCCTTTATAAACCTAACTTAGGTAATAGACTTTTGATATGTAGGATGTGTTATTACCGTCCTGCACATGGTGCCTCGAGTGAAGACTGAAGGAATTTCCTGGGGCCGGTTCCGTGAAGTAAAGCTTAGGCTAGGTTAGGCTTAGGGCCTAGTGGAAAGACTAGGTTGCTTATGATTAGGCCTAGGCTATTGATAATTGTGTATTGTATAAATAAAGCTAGGATATATATATATATATATATATATATATATATATATATATATATATATATATATATATATATATATATATATATATATATATATATATATATATATATATATATATATATATTATATATATATATATATATATATATATATATATATATATATTATTTATTTACTTTTTTTTTTAAAGATTCCCCAGCATTTAAAATTTGTTGACCCGAATTGGGATAGGTTTATCACCCAGTATGAAACATCGACTGTTGACGGTATAGAATAGTAAACCGGGAGAATTACAGGTGGCTAGCCTTAAATATTGTATGGGTCCGGAGTCGGAGAAGGTTATGAAAACATTTAATTTGTCGACAACAAAAAGGTAACAGAGAAATTTAAGAATTTATTTTCACGACAGAAAAGTGTGTTAAGGTTTCGTCGGGTGTTTTATCTGTGCATGGGCAGTATCGAGGTTGAAAAATAACTTTTTGGCTTTGGGAAGTGGAAGACCGGGCCAGTGAGGATTCGTTTAAGACTGGAGGCTGTCCCATTCAGAGTAAGGTGTGCTAGGTCAGTGGCTATACCGTTGGCATCTGCTGTTAAAGAGAATCTAAGCAATCTTGAGAAGTCTGTCGTCATTGAGAAGGTAACCCACCCTACCCATGGTACCAGTGGTGAAGCCTAAGGCAGTGCCTTTGAAAATTAGATTGTGTGTGGACTATAGACAGCTTAATAAGTATTTGAAGAGAGAGATTTTTGAATTTCCACATTTGATGATGTTGCTATTAAGTTCAAAGGGGCTGCTTATTTTTCAAAATTAGATACAAAATCTGGGTTTTACCAAATACCTTTAGATGAGGCATCCAGAGATTTCGCTACATTTATGACCCCCATGGGTAAATACAGATCTAAGAGGTTATTGATGGGTATTTGTGTCGCCTCAGAGATACTCCAGATGAAAATGACAGAATAGTTAGACGGGTTACCAGGATTGGAATGCTTTTTGGATGACATAATGGTATTTGAAGATTCAGAAAAGGAGCATGATAAAAATCTAAGACTTGTTCTAGATGTAATTTAGTGGTCAGGATTGAAACTGAATGAAGAGAAGTTTCTGTTTAAGCAAAAACAAATAGAATTTCTGGGACACATCATTAGTGCGGAAGGAGTCAAAATAAATCCAGAGAAAGTAAAGACAATTTTGAACATGGATGGACCTCCAGATGTACAAGAGTTTAAAAGACTATTGGGTATGGTAAATTTTTTGGCTAGGTTCCTGCCAAAGTTACAAGACGTCATTCAACTGCTTACCCTCCTGTTGTCTACAAAGAATGCTTGGGTTTGGGAACTAGACCAAGAGAAGGCATTTCAGGCCTTGAAGAAAATTTTGATTTCAGCTCTGGTTCTATGTTATTTTGATTCCAGTAAACCTGCCAAGGTTTCTGCAGATGCTACTTCATACGGATTAGGAGGAGTGTTAATGCAGAGATATAGTACTGCATGGTGGTCAAAATGGGCACAAATTGAGATAGAGTTGCTTGCAGCCACATGGGTGTGTGAAAGGTTTCAGCACTTTCTGATAGGAGTCTCTTTTACTTTGGAGCCTGACCATAAACCATTGATACTACTATTAAATTCCAAGGAGTTCCATTTGGCTCCAGTTAGATGCAACGGATGCTAATGCAGTTGGCAAGATTTTCCTTGGTGGCTGAGTATACACCAAGGAAATTTATGGCAGTAGAGGGTGCCTTGTCATGGGCTCCGGGTGAGAATAGTGATCATATGGAAGTTTCATTAGAAGCAGAAGTGGAAAGTATTGTAGGTGGCAGAGTAGGAATTTTGCCAGTGACCAGCAACCAGTTACAGAGGATTAAGGAAGAACAAGCCAAGGACAAGGACTTATGTTTAGTAATCAGCTTTGTAGTAGATGGTTGGCCAGAGTCTGACGGTAATGATGCAGGTTTTTGTATTTACTGGGCGGCCAGAATTATCTAAATGTGGTGGAGGGAGGCTTGTTGCTGTATAATGATAGGAAAATCATTCAAAAAACTGCATAAGGAAATGTTGCAGATTCACTTAGAGGGACATTTATGTCTGAATAAATGTTGGAAAAGAGCTCAGGATTCAGTTTGGTAGCCTAATCTGGGTCCAGATTTGAAATGGTGGATTGATAATTGTTCACTTTGTCTACAAAATAGTCGGCAACAAAGGGCAGAACCTCAGGCCAACGGTGTTGTCCGAAAGGCCCTGGTTGAAAATAGGAGCCGATCTTTGTTCTTACAAAGGGAAGGAGTATTTAATAGTAGTAGACTATTACAGTAGATGAAGTGAGATAGTATATTTAAATGAATCTACATCATCATTTATTATAGGGAAGCTGAAAAATATATTTGCCAAGTTTGGTGTCCCGGAGGTGGTGTTGTCAGACAATGGGCCACAGTTTGGGTCCACATCTCTCTGGCAGTATGCATTAGATTATGGGATTCAGTATTGTACTTCACACCCCTATTTCCCCCAAGAGAATGGATGTGCCAAGAGGGCAGCTCAGACTGCCAAGAGACTATTATTCCAAGATGATGTGATTTTGGCATTGATGACATACAGGGCTTCTCTACTGGAGACTACAGGATGTTCTCCAGCTCAATTGTTGATGGGCAGGCAGATTAGGACAACACTACTTATGCCAGATTTGCAGAAAGTGGCTGAAAGTGATGCTAGAATGAAGGCTACACCGGCCCATAGTTATGACAGACATCATGGAGCCAGGGCATTGCCTCCAGTAGGAGTGGAATCACCAGTCCTCCTGAAATCTGATAGGGAAAATAAATGGGCAAAAAATCCACTAAGGTAGGTTCAAAAGTTGAGAATAGATCTTACATGGTAAGAAATAGAAGGCACATCAAGTCCCTACCAATGCGTTTTGATACTACCTCTGACAGGTATAGTAGACTCACCACACCTGTGGGGATGTCAGAGCAATCACCACTTCCTACACATGCCCAGGAGAGTGATCACTTAGTCATGGAGGAATGGACGAGGCAAGAGAGGGAGAATAATAGGGAACCCCAGTGTGTTATTACTAGGTCAGGAAGGTATAGTAAGCCACCTTTCCGGCTTGATATATAATAAGTTTACTTTTTTCTTTCTTTCCTTTTTTTTTCGTTACCCTGGAAGGATAGAACACAGATTTAATATTGCTTTGAAGGGGGAAAGATGTGTAGATATGTAGATAGCATAATGTATGTTAGGTACGATACTTTTCGGTTGAATATGATGGCGCAGGAGATTCCCTCTGGGGAGGCTTGTGTTGTTGTTGATGTTGGTGGTTGGTTGCAAATAGCTGCGGTGACTATGAATGTGCCAAATCATTGAGCTACTGGATGTACTGGATCCGAGTGAGTATAGCTCGTGCCTTTACTTTGCAACATTTATAAACACATACATGCACTGGTGCAGCTGTGCTATGTGCATGTTATTCGTCCTCAATAGCACTGAATTATTTTACCACCGGATGTGTTGGAGTGGCCGGTTGCCAGAAGTAAGTGCTGTTTAAGAGATGCTTTTATAAACCTAGCTTAAGTAATAGACTTTTGATTTGTAAGATGTGTTATTACCGTCCTGCACAAGGGCATTTTGTTGAACAACTCTCCAAACATTACTAACAATAAATAATATGATAAGGTCGACAACATTAATTCCGCCAAAATCATGCAAGAAGACGATCTTCTGAAAATAATCAGCAGGTTTAAAACCGATTTTACTCACTTACCAGATCCTCCTAAACCTCATCTTGACCATGATGTGCCGCCCATAGGCACCTCATCTTCCTTGGGGGAGCATAGTTGTCATGGGGCCTGACCCTGGAGTATTCTTATGAGATCCTCAGGACTTCCTTTAAATCAATTTAACAAGTTTTAACAACCCCTATTGATGGAGGCAGTAGTGTCCGAAATTCTAGGGCCCAATTTACTTTACCCTAAATACATATTGTATATACTTATGTGGTTGTTACAATATTTGATATAATTGTTATTTTGTTAATGAACGAATCCATGTTTTGTTTACATTGAAAGTAATAAAGATGCCCACTAGGGGGCAGACAAGAACATTCATAATGCCCTTTCAGTCTCCTA
>JAXCGZ010017125.1:72500-129611 GCA_037179515.1 Halocaridina rubra | reverse complement strand
TCTTTGAGAAAAAGGAAAACAGATTGATTACATACAGTAGTGGTGGAAGGGAGAGCCAGATAGATTTATTGTTGTGTAGGAGAGACCATCTGAAGGAGATTAGCAACTGTAAAGTAATAAATGGGGAGAGTGTAGCAGTGCAACATAGGCTAGTAGTAACTGATTGCAGGCTCAGGAAATGTAGGAAAAGTAAGAAGCTGAGGATGGACCCAAAGATAAAGTGGTGGAGATTGAAAGACGCAAAGCTGAGAGCTATATTTAAGGGAAGAGTGTTGGAAGCGATAAGGTTGCATGAAGATGTACAAGAATGGTGGACAGAGAATAGTAAGGTGATTTTAAGGGTTGGTGAGGAGATACTGGGAAAGTCATCAGGAAGGAAATCCCCAAATGATAAAGAGTCATGGTGGTGCAATGGGAAGTGCAACAATGGGTGAAGAACAAGAAAGAAGTTAAGAAAAAGGCATTTTTATCAGGCCTGGAGCAGGATAAAGAAGAGTACAAGCATGCAAAGAAGGAGGCAAGGAGATCAGTAGCAAAAGCAAAGGCAGAGAAATTGAATGAAGTCTATGAAGAGCTGGAAACACCAGAAGGAGAGAAGAAAATATGGCGAATTGCCAAGGTTCGAGATGCTGCAACCAAGGACTTGACCTGAGAAAGACAAATACAGGATAATTATGGAGTAGTTCTAGCAGAAGAGGATGAAATAAAAAGCAGATGGGAAACTTATTTTGAAGGATTACTAAATGAAGAGAACCCAAGAGCAGTATTTGAAGATGGACTTCCAATTGAAGCAGTTACAACAACAGTGACTAGAAGAGAGGTAGAGCGGGCAGTAAGGAAAATGAAAAATGGAAAGGCAGCAGGACCTGATAAGATGCCAGTGGAGGTATGGAAGAGTCTTGGAGAGGAAGGCATAGATATCTTGTGGGACTTAATGCAAAAGATCTCTAGTCAGGAAAAGATGCCAGAGGAATGGAGAGGAAGCTTAATCATCCCAATCTATAAAGGGAAGGGAGACATTCAGGAGTATGGAAACTATAAAGGTATAAAGTTGTTAAGTCATACTATGAAGATATGGGAGAAGATCATGGAGAGGAGACTCAGAGAGGTAACGGCAATTGGGGAAGAACAGTTTGGCTTCATGCCTGGAAGAGGGACAGTGGATGCCATATTTGCCTTGAGACAAATGATAGCAAAGCATCGGGAGAAACAGAAAGGACTGCATATGGTCTTTATTGACCTGGAAAAGGCATATGATCGAGTACCACGTCAAGAGGTGTGGAGGTGTATTAGAGAAAAGGGAGTCCCCGAGATATCTGTAAGAATCATCCAAGATATGTATGAGAGGGCAGAGGCAAATGTTAAGAGCAGTGTGGGCTTGACGAAAAGTCTCTCAGTAAATGTTGATCTGCATCAAGGGTCTGCTTTGAGTTCATATCTATTTGATCTGGTCTTGGATGTAGTAACCCAGGGTATTAGAGATCAGTCTCCGTGGTGTATGCTCTTTGCAGATGACATTGTACTGTGTAGCAACAGACGAGAGGTAGTGGAGGAGAAGCTTGAGGAGTGGAGAAGAGTAATGGAGGATAGAGGACTGAATATCAGCAGGAAGAAGACAGAGTACTTGAGGTTGAGAGATGATGAGGATGGGGAGGTCAATTTGCAGGGGAAGGTTTTGAAAAGAGTTGAAAAGTTCAAGTATTTGGGATCAACAGTAGCAGAGGATGGTGACATAGAGTCAGAAATAACCCACTGAATACAAGCGGGATGGAAGAACTGGAAGAAAGTGTCTGGAGTGCTGTGTGACAGGAGAATAGGGATTAAGTTGAGGGGTAAAGTGCATAAGAAAGTTGTGAGACCTGTGATGATGTATGGAGCAGAGGCATGGGCAATAAAGAAGACACAAGAGAAAAAACTGGATGTGGCAGAGATGAGGATGTTGAGATGGATGTGTGGGGTGACATGAAGAGATAAGATCAGAAACGAGGCAATTAGAGGTACCTCAAAAGTTAGAGAAATATCAGATAAGATACAAGAAAGTAGACTAAGATGGTATGGTCATGTCGTTAGGAGGGATGAACAGTATGTTGGGAGGAGGGTGATAGAAATGGATATACAGGGTAGGAGAAGGAGAGGGAAACCAAAGCGTAGGTGGATGGATTGCATCAATGACGACTTGAGGTCTAAAGGTTTGTTGGGTGATGAGGTATGGGACAGAAACAAATGGAGAAAACTGGCCAGAAACATCGACCCCACATAAAAGTGGGAAAAGATGTAGACGAAGAAGAAGAAGAGAAGAAGATTGCTTACTTTTACTCCAGTACTCTTGGGCTCTGGGGATGGCATTTTTTCTTTCTCTTCAATTATCTTCTTCTCTAGTTGAAAGAGGTCCACAGCAGATAACTCCTCTCCATGAGATTCCAGCAGTTCTGTTACATCATCAACCCCCATCTCAAACTTAAGCAGACGTTCACATTTCAGCATTTGCCTCATTACGCATCAATTATATACCAGTTTAATTGGCCATCTTCTTTTACAAGAATTTCCATCATGGTTTGTTGACAGCATGGACTGGGCAAGCTATCAAGTTCGTTTCATCCATGTCTATTTAAACAAGATATCTACATTTGCCTCATTACACATCAATTGCTGTATATACCAAAGTCTAAAACTGATGGTTTGCTGGAATTAGCTATCTTCTTTTACAAGAATTTCCATCAAAATTTTTGATAGCATGGTGTGGGCATGGTAATAAGTTCACTTCACCTGTGTCCATTTCAACAACATACAGTATCTACATTTGCTGCATTATGCATCAACACAGCAAATTCTAAAACAGATGAATTACTGGAATTGTCCATCTTCTTTTACAAGAATTTCTATCACAGTTCGTGATAGCATGGTTTGCACATGCTATTAAGTACGCTTCATCCAAGTCCATTTCAACACGATATCTACATTTGCTGCATTACGCATCAAATATATACCAAAGTCTAAAACAGATGGGTCACTGGAATTGTCCATCTTATTTTACAATTATTTCCATAACAGTTTGTGATAGCATGGTTTGGGCATGCTATCAAGTTCACTTCATCCATGTCCTCCATGCTCTAAATATAGAACTGCTTTGGAAATGCAGATGAGGCTCACTGGGCTATGCCACTGATGCTGGTCATCCACCCAAAGCACTAATAACTTTCCATTTTCGCCACGGTCGAATGGCTTAGCCCCAGCAAATGAGCCCGAGAACAATTTAGCAAACGAGAGGAAACTTGGCGACGCGTCTTCCTCAGTCTAATGCCGCATGACGACGTATTTTTCCGCCACACTCAACAAACCAATAGAGGGCGAAGTTCATATTTACAACTATGAAGATGTACTCGGGAATTTTGTAAATAAATGCAAACTAGGTCCTTCACATAACCAAATACATAAACAAATAAATAAATATAACCATTAACTTGATATATAAGTACACAACAATGCCACAGGGCAATGTTTTCTTCTGCCACGTTCAACAAACTTCCACATGAAGATCTTATTTACAACTATGTAGCTGGTAATTTTGAAAATAAATTCAAGCTCGGTCATTGATGTAACCAAATACATAAACAAAATATAAAAAACAACATTAACTTGATATATATGGATGCAACATTGCCCATGACGATGTATACTTCCACCAAGCTCAATAACCTGTTCAGTGCATGAAGTTCATATTCACGACACAAACCGTGTAGGTTTAAAAAATTATTAATTAATAATTTAGGGGAGATGCATCGAAACCAAGAAACATTGTAAGTCAAGGACATTGACCGAGAATCCCTTGTATGTCTTCAAGTAACTCAATTATCTAGCTAACATGAATCATAAGAGAGGCAGCAGTAAAAAAGAAATATATCCAGTTTGGACTGTCACATGATACAACATAAATATATGGTAATATGTAGTATAAGCAAAACATTAACAAGATACTTAATAGTGCACAAAATTTTGGACAGAGGATACTGCACAAAGGCTGCAGAAGGTCTCCAAGCAGCCAAAAATGAATATAGCAGTGGTTGATATGAAGGTGAATATATACTTAGAATTGAGCAATGATCTAAAAATTGGTAGAAAACACGTATATTACAAGATAAACCTACAAGTGATTACTACACAACAACATGGATTATGTAAATGGACGGTTTCAGAGAGATAAGGATTGACTGTACAAACAAAGCCATAAATTCACTGGGAACTCAAACAGCATTGTTTCTTCACTTCCTAAATTCACGTTCCTATAGTTATTATGTTGAGACATTGGATACGAAAGTGAAAAAGCTCATAATCTTATTACAGTAAGTAACCGTTAACAAAAAATAGGAAAGTAAGTAAGTGGGCTGTTGGAGGCTGATGATCTGAGGGAAAAAAAGAAAAGAGAAAAAACATTATATATATATATACAGCGATCCCCCCCTTATCGCGGTAGTTCGGTTCCGGGACCCGGAGCGAGACAGGAAACCCACGAAGTACGATCAGCCTATATGTACATAGATATTTTAATTTATTTTTACATTTACACTGTATAAACCCTCCCTGTACTGTTAACAAACCACCCTTTACTTCATAAATAACAGCATGCAACGTAGATTTATATGAAAGTGATAGATAAAATTACGGTGAATGAAGTGGTAATTACATGACATACTCATGTACATAGGTATTTTACAATTATTTTTGGCAAATAAAAAAAGTGGTACAGTGAAAACGCGAACCAAGAAACGCGATCCAGCGGGGGATATATATATATATATATATATATATATATATATATATATATATATATATATATATATATATATATATATATATATATATATATATATATATATATATATATATATATATATATATATATATATATATATATATATATATATATACACCTTGTTCCTTTTATACACGATTTTTTTATCCACGAAATTGCAATAACGCCCCCCAAAAATAATAGTAAAAAACTCGGATTTCGCGAATAACCCCCCCAATTTTTTTTTTTTTTTAAGATTATTGTGACACCAGGATGGACCAAAAAATTATAAAATAAAACAACCTTTATCAGGCTGTAAAAAGAAACAGATGGAGAGTGTAATGACCTGTCAGATGTGAAGGGATTATAAAAGATGTGTAATGAATATCCAGCTCTCTGCTGGGTGTTAATATACCTCTGCATTACTCTCATGATGTCTATTCCAAAAATTCTCCTTAGATCTTATTATTATTATTATTATTATTATTATTATTATTATTATTATTATTATTATTATTTTTAACAATAATTTTCCTTTGATGATGATTATTATTAATATTATTATTATTATTATTATTAATATTATTACGAATTTGAAATTAAACAATTATTTTTACAATAAATAATGTAGTTTTGGTTGAATGAACAAGAGTTAATTAAGGATCTCTCTCTCTCTCTCTCTCTCTCTCTCTCTCTCTCTCTCTCTCTCTCTCTCTCTCTCTCTCTCTCTCTCTCTCTCTCTCTCTCTCTCTCCAACATTCTATTCTACCCAATAGGGTGGGTGTATATATAATGTATAATGATGATGATCTTTTCTTATCGTAATCCTCTTTGTACTGGTGGAAGAAGCCTCCGCGGGTGCTTATTTACTATTAAAAAAAAATAATAATAAAAATAATAATAATAATAATAATAATAATAATAATAATAATAATAATAATAATAATAATAATAATATAGTAAATAAGCACCCGCGGAGGCTTCTTCCACCAGTACAAAGAGGATTACGATATGAAAAGATCATCATCATTATACATTATATATACACCCACCCTACCTCTGTCATATGTCTATCTAATCTACATTTGAAGGTGTCTAAGGTATTGGCATTTATTATCCTACTAAGAATACTCTACGGTATTACCAAGCCAATTTTCACCAATTTCCCTTCTGACCCTAACTTTATCAAGATTAAATCCATTACCCATTACGAGTTCATTACTATATATATATATATATATATATATATATATATATATATATATATATATATATATATATATATATATATATATATATATATATATATATATATATATATATATATATATATATATATATATATATATATACCTAGTTCTCAGAATGACGCCTACTACAGGGCTACCTCTGTAAGATGCAGCCCCGTGGTAACAGCAGATGCCCATCAGAGCTACATCACAATCGCTCGCCACTCATTCCTATTCCTAGCACGCTCGCTTGCTTCCCTCACATCCATCCTCCTATCATTCAGGGCTCTCCTTACTCAATCCATCCATCCAAACCTAGGCCTCCCTCTAGCATTTCTCCCATCAACTCTCGCATTCATCACCTTTTTCAACAGTCTTTCATCATCCATCCTTTCCACATGGCCAAACCATCTCAGAACATTCATATATACTCTGGCTGCAAATTTTCTCCTCACACCTGTTCTTGCTCTCACCACTTCATTCCGAACATTATCCTACCGAGATACACCAATCAAACTCCTCAGGCATTTCATCTCAAATACATTTAGTTTCCATCTCTCACTTACTTTCATACCCCATAACTCTGATCCATACATCACAGTTGGCACAACCACTTTCTCATACAAAGCTTTCTTAACATTCATTTCCAACCCTCTATTCTTAATCACTCCTTTCAACGCACCCAACACTTTACATCCTTCATTCACTCTGTGACACAAATCTGCTTCTACTCCACCATTTGCAGCTATTACCGAGCCTAAATACTTAAACTGATCAACCTCCTCAAGTATCTCTCCATTCAACATAACATTCAATCCAGCACCATCCTCATTTCTTCTACTCCTCATAACCTTACTCTTTCCCACATTCACTCGCAACGTCATTCTCTCACACACCATTCCAAATTCTGACACTAACTGATCACAGTTTCTCTTCTGAATCTGCCACCACCACAGTATCATCTGCAAACAGCAACTGATTCAGCTCCCACTCATTATCATCCCCATCTACCATTCTCAAACCTCGACCACGCACTCGCTCATTCACCTCTCTTACAACTCCATCAATATACAAATTGGTGACATCACACATCCCTGTCTCAGTCCCACACTCACTGGAAACCATTCACTCACTTCATTCCCTACCCTAACACAAGCTCTACTGCCCTCATACAAACTCTTCACTGCATGCAACAATTTACCGTCAATTCCATATAATCCCAAAACATTCAACACTGCCTCTCTATCAACTCTATCATACGCTTTCTCCAGATCCAAAAATGCAAAATACACATCCTTACCCTTTGCTAAATATTTCTCACATAACTGCCTAACTATAAAAATGTGATATATACAACCTCTACCTCTCCTAAAACCACTCTACACTTCTGCAATCACATTTTCTGTCTTATCCCTAATCCTATTAACCAGTATCATACCATACACTTTTCCTACCACACTCAACAAACTTATACCCCTAAAATTACTGCATTCATACACATCTCCCTTACCTTTGTATAGGGGCACTATACAAGCAATCACCCATTCCACTGGCACCATTGACAACATAAAGCATATATTAAACACTCTCACTAACCATTCCAATGCAGTCACACCCCCTTCTTTCAACATCTCCACTCTCACACCATCCATTCCAGGTGCTTTACCAGCTTTTGCTTCATACAATACCCTTTTCACCTCCTCTCTTGTAATCTCTCTCATTTTCATCTCCCATTACTGGCACTTGAACACCCCCCACTGCCACTATAGCTGCCTCTCTATATTCCTCAACATTCAGCAAGCACTCAAAATATTCTGCCCATCTTTTCCTTGCATCGTTCCCTCTTAACATCTGTCCATTCACATCTTTCACTGTCTCTTCCATCCTCGATCCACCCTTCCTTACTCTCTTCACTTCTTTCCAAAACTTCTTTTTATTCTCCTCATATGACCTACTAAAATCCTGTCCCCACCTAACATTTGTCAACCTCTTCTCTTCATCTACCTTCCGCTTGGTTTCCACATTTTTCTCCCTATATCTTTCATACTTCTCCCTACTTTTACACTGCAGCCATTCCTCAAAAGCCCTCTTTTTCTCTTCCACCTTCATTTTCACCCCTTCATTCCACCACTCGCTGCCCCTCCTCATGCCACCTCCAACAATCCTCTTTCCACACACATCACTTGCATGTCCCACAAAACATTCTTTCATCAACCCCCATTCCTCCTCTAACTCCCCAACTTCTCTTTCTTTCACCCTGTCATATGCCACTCTCAACCTGTCCTGATATTCCTGTCTCTTCTCTGGCTTTTTCAACTCTTCCACCTTCACTATTTCCCTTCTACATCCCCCCACTCTATTTCCCCACTCTTTAGCTACTACCACTTTTGCTTCAACCAAAAAATGATCAGACATCCCAGCAGCCACACCCCTAAATGCATGCACATCTTTTACTCTACCAATCATGCTCTTTGCTACCAACACATAATCCATCAATGCTCTTTCTTTCACTCTTCCATTTGCCACTCTCATCCATGTATACTTATTTATTAACTTCTTCTTGAAAAAACTATTACCTATCACCAACTCTTGCTCCACACACATATCTAACAGTTTCTCGCCACTCTCATTCCCACCTGGTACCCCATACTTTCCTACAACACCTTCTACCTCTCCATCACCCACTCTAGCATTCAAGTCACCCAACACAACTACATAGTTCCTTCTACTCAGACCATCCACACACCTAGTTAACTCATTCCAGAATTCATCCCACTCTTCCTCGCTTCTCTCACATCCTGGCCCATAAGCACTAACAAAAGCCCAACATTCCCTACCTATCCTAGCCCTCACCCACATCAGCCTAGATGACACTTCTTTCCATTCCACTACCTTATTTACCATCCATTCACTCAGCAATAATGCCACACCTTCTCTCGCTCTCCCCCTTTCAACCCTAGGACACCCTACCTGTCACATCACCAAATGCCACTTCTCCTTTTCCTTTCATCTTCGTCTCACACAATGCCAATACATCCATCCTCCTCCTACCAAACATATATCCAATCTCACATCTTTTGCTCTCTATCGTACTACAACCACGCACATTTAGACACCCCAAAACTTGAGTTTGGGGAGAAGTTATTCTCCCCTCTACTCCCCTTCTTCTTTGACGTCTCGCAGGAGTTTAATACAAGGGGGGGGATTCCTAGACACCCCGCCCCGTCCACTTTTAGTCGCCTCGTACGACACGCAGGGAATAAGTTGGGGCTATTCTTTGATGCTGTGCCCGCCACCACGGGGTAAAATTTTTTTTTTTTTTTTTTTGGGGGGGGGGTATATGCAAAAATATTAAAATATTAAAAAAATAAAAATTTTCAGTATTTTCATTTTTTTATTGAAAAAAAAATTTCATTATTTAATTGATAAAAAAAATTTATTTCCCAGCCTATGAATAATAAAACAGTAAGAAATAGTAAAAAAGCATAAATTTGAACATGTAACTCTGCACCATAGAAAGTATGATACCGGTATCAGCGTTTCAGAAAACGCAAAGGGTCACACCTACGTGAGCTAGCATATATTTAAATTTCCAGTAGTTTCATGATTTTATTCATAAAAAAACGTATTTCTTAGCCTAAGAATAATATACAGTAAAAAAGTTTAAAAAACATAAATACTAACAGTATTGCACCATGTAAAATATGATACCGGTATCAGCGTTTCGGAAAACGAAAAGGGTCGCACCTACGTGAGCTAGTACATATTGAAATTTTCATTATTTTATTGATAAAACAAGTATTTCCTAGCCTGAGAGTAATAAAACAGTAAAAATTAGTAAAAAACATAAATTTAGATATACCTGTATAACTCACAATATTGCATCATGTGAAATACTCCTCAATAGCGTACAATGTATTGGGGTCGCACCTACGTGAGCTAGCATATATATTAAAATTTCCAGTAGTTTCATGATTTTATTGATAAAAAAACGTATTTCTTAGCCTAAAATTATAAAACAGTAAAAAATAGTAAAAAACATAAATACTAACAGTATTGCACCATGTAAAATACGATACCGGTATCGGCGTTTCGGACAAAGGCTCGCACCTACGTGAGATAGTTCATGGAGTGCTATTGGCTGAAAGAGTGAGAAATCTGTATCATGGGATCTGATTGGCTTTTTCATTGAAGTTTGGTTCTGTAGTCGCCGTGGCTCAGTCGGTAGCGTCTCCGACTCTGAGGCGTCAGGTCGAGGGTTCGCGCCCCGTCACGGTCTGAGGTTAGCAAAGGCATGCACTCAGCGTAAGGATTACATCTGCCAAAACAAGTCCTTCGTAAGAAGGCAACCGTCCTAGCCCTTGGTTGATAAGGGAGTCCGTGACGTAAAACTGGATTGAAGTTTGGTTCTCCCACCATCTTCCACTGTCTCGCCTCACTCGTTCAGTCTAACTCACGTGTGCGCCGTTCACGTTGTGCTTATTAATACGTTTTGCTTGTGATTATTTTACTCGCATATTTTAACCTTTGCAATGCCTCCCAAGCATCCTTCATCTTCTAAGGCTTCTGGTAGTGAGTCTAAGCGGCAAAGGAAGATGTTAACCATAACAGATAAGGTGAAACTCTTAGATATGTTGAAAGAAGGAAAAAGGTTTACGGATGTCGGCCGCTATTTTGGCCTCAATGAATAACAGCCGTAAAGCTGTTATTGGCTGCGGAATAATTTTCTCTGGCGTCTACAAACTCATTACCACCTCATTCAAGGTAAGTTTATCTATCACGTACATATAAATTTACGTTGCATGTTGTTATTTATAAAGCAAAGGGTGGTTTTTTAACAGTGAAGGAAGGGTTTATACAGTAAACGTAAAATTAATTGTAAAATACCTATGTACATGAGTATGTCATGTCATTACCACCTCATTCACAGTAAGTTTATCTATCACTTTCATATAAATTTATGCTTGCATGCTGTTATTTATGAAGTAAAGAGTGGTTTATTAGCAGTACAGGGAGGGTTTTTACAGTTTATACAGTGTAAACGTAAAAATAAATTAAAATATCTATGCACATATAGGGTGATCCTACTTCGGGAAAATTCCTCTCTCGCGCCGGGTCACGGAACCGAACCTTCACGATAATCAAAGGAACACTGTATGTATATATATATATATATATATATATATATATATATATATATATATATATATATATATTATATATATATATAGTAATCCCTCGTTTATCGCGAGGGTTAGGTTCCGGGACCCGTCGCGATAGGTGAATATTCGCGATGTAGGAACAACCTTCTTCTTCTTCTTCTTCTTCTTCTTCTTCTTCTATTTATTTATTTATTTATTTATTTATTTATTTATTTTTTATTTATTTTTTTTTTAAAGATTATTGTGACACCAGGATGGACCAAAAAAGGATAAAAGAAAACAGCCTTTATCAGGCTGCAAAGAGAAACAGATGGAGAGTGTAATGACCAGTCAGATGTGACCGGATTATAAAAGATGTGTAATGAATATCCAACTCTCTGCTGGGTTTTAATATACCTCTGCATTACTCTCATCATGTCTATTAAAAAAATTCTCCTAAGATCTTATTATTATTATTATTATTATTATTATTATTATTATTATTATTATTATTATTATTGGCAACAATAATTTTCCTTTGATGATGATTGTGGAGATTATTATTATTATTAATATCATTATTATTACGAATTTGTAATTAAACCATTATTTTTACAATAAATAATGTGGTTTTGGTTGAATGAACAAGAGTTAATTAAAGATCTCTCTCTCTCTCTCTCTCTCTCTCTCTCTCTCTCTCTCTCTCTCTCTCTCTCTCTCTCTGGCTAGTACAGTGGTAACGCGCTGGCTTCGCATTCACGAGGTCGAAAGATCGGTCCCCGTCCAAGACCGAGAGTTTAAGCTGTTTACTGGCAGGAACTGCTGTGGGTGGACATCACAGTGGGGGTTGGGGCTTGTCCTGGCTGACGAATACCCATTGTAAAATGGAAATAAAGTTTATTATTATTATTATTATTATTACTCTCTCTCTCTCTCTCTCTCTCTCTCTCTCTCTCTCTCTCTCTCTCTCTCTCTCCAACATTCTATTCTACCCAACCCCCCACACTCTCTTTGTCCTAGCCAACTAGGGAGGGGCACTGTACACAGTTATTAAAGTAAATAAACCAACAGATGTACAAACAATGATGAGCCCTTAATAATAATAATAATAATAAAAATAATAATAATAATAATAATAATAATAATAATGATAATAATTTCCACAATCATCATCAAAGGAAAATAATTGTTGCCAATAATAAAAATAATAATAATAATAATAATAATAATAATAATAATAATAATAATAATAATAATAATAATAATAATAAGATCTAAGGAGAATTATTGGAACAGACATCATGAAAGTAATGCAGATGTATATTAAAACCCAGCAGAGAGCTGGAGATTCATTACACATCTTTTATAATCCCTTCACATCTGACAGGTCATTACACTCTCCATCTCTGTTTCTCTTTACAGCCTCATAAAGGCTGCTTTGTTTTATAATTTTTTGGCCCATCCTGGTGTCACAATAATTTTTTTTTTTTTTTCAAAAAAAAAAAAATTGCGATACAATGAATTTGCGAGAGGTGAATCGCGATAGAGCAAGGGATTATTGTGTGTGTGTGTGTGTGTGTGTGCATATATATATATATATACCTGTATATATATATATATATATATATATATATATATATATATATATATATATATATATATATATATATATATATATATATATATATATATATATATATATATATATATATATATATATATATATATATATATATATATATATATATATATGGAAGGAAAAGCCCATTAAATAAAACAACGAAAATATATATATATATAAAGTACTTATTAATTTCGTGACTTAAGCTTAGGTCACGAAATTAATAAGTACTTTATATATATATATATTTTCGTTGTTTTATTTAATAGGCTTTTCCTTCCATTTTAGACTGCATGTTAACAGTTCAGTGTTTTAATATATATATATATATATATATATATATATATATATATATATATATATATATATATATATATATATATATATATATATATATATATATATATATATATATATATATATATATATATATTAAAAAAAAAAAAATTGCGATACAATGAATTTGCGAGAGGTGAATCGCGATAGAGCAAGGGATTATTGTGTGATTACCTAATTGTGATTACCTAATTGTGTTTACGGGAAAGAGCCCAAAGCTCGTATCTTCCCGTCTCCTGATCGGTTCCATTTTTAGACTTAGTGATACTTATCATACCTGTCCTTAAAACTATGGATTGAGGTAGCATTAACTACCTCCTCGCTTAGCGAATTCCAATTATCAACTACTCTTACACTGAAAAAGTATTTCCTTACATCCTGCAAACAAGTTTTCTTCCGAAGCTTCAAACTATGACCTCTAGTTCTAGAGCCAGCCATATCGAAATATCGATCCCTATCCACTCTATCATAACCATGAAGGAATTTAAAGACTGTCACCATATCCCCCCTTACTCTTCTAGCTTCGAGTGATGGCAAGTCTAATTCCCTCAGCCTCTCATCATAACCGAGATTGCGTATTTCTGGCACCAGTTTCGTGGCATGTCTTTGAACTTTTTCAAGCTTAGCTATGTGCTTTTTCAAGTGCGGATTCCAAAAGGGGGCTGCATATTCGAGTTTTGGCCTCACATAGGTTACATAAATATTTCTGAACATTTCCTTGTCCATGTGCCTGAAGGCTACCCTTACATTTGATAAGAATGCATATGCTGCCCTTACTACGCCATTTATATGTATTTCTGGAGACAAATCTGCCAATATGTTTACTCCTAGATCTCTCTCATTTTCTGTCTCCTGAAGTTGTACTCCAGCCACCGAGTAGTCAAGCTTGGGCCTTCTTGCACTTGTACCCATTCTCATTACCTTACATTTTGAGGTATTGAATTTCATTAGCCACTTTTCTGACCACTCATGCAGATTATTTAGATCCTCCTGAAGTTCTCTACCATTGTTCTCGTTTTTTACTTTCTTCACAATCTTTGCATCATCTGCAAACATATTCATGAATGAATTTACAGACTCTGGTAGGTCATTTACATATACAAGGAACAAAAGTGGCCCTAAAACTGAACCCTGTGGAACTCCACTACTAACTCTTCTCCATTCAGACACTGAGTGTCTTACTCTAACCCTCTGTTCCCTTCCTTCTAAGTAAGTTTTTATCCATTCCAAGACATTTCCACCTATTCTAGCCATTGATTGCAGCTTCCTAATAAGTCTCCCATGTGGAACAGTGTCAAACGCTTTCTGGAAGTCTAGGAATATGCAATCTGCCCAGCCCTCTCTTTCCTGTAAGATTTGGCTTACCTCATCATAAAATTCTAATAAGTTTGTTACTGTTGATCTTCCTTCTCTGAAGCCATGTTGCCTCACTGACAAAAAGTTGAAGGATTCCAAGTGAAGAGAGATATGTTTCCTTAGTAGTTTCTCCATAAGTTTGCAAACTATGCTGGTCAAGGAAACTGGTCTATAGTTCAGAGCCGTATCCCTCCTTCCCTTTTTGAAGATAGGTATCACATTTGCTTGTTTCCAGCATCTTGGAATCTCCCCCGACTCCAATGACTCCTTAAATATGATACTTAGTGCCACTGATATTGTGTTTGCGCATTTTTTAAGCACATGAGGGGATATGTCATCAGGACCTGTAGCTTTATGAACATCTAAATCCATCAGCGCTTTGCATACCTCTGTGGCTGTAAGGTTGATGTTCTCTAATACCGGCCCTTGAGCTTCTATCACTGCAATCTGAGGGGGTGGGGTATTTTCTACTGTAAATACTGACTGAAACTCCTTGTTCAATTTTTTGCAGATCTCTTCGTCCGTCTCAGTGATGCTTCCATCCGCTCTCTTTAGCCTTAAAACCTGTTCTTTTACCTTCAGTTTTCCTCTGATAAAGCTGTGGAAAAGCTTGGGATTTTCTTTCGCCTTCCTGGTGATGTCCCTCTCATAATCTTTCTCTGCCTCTCTCCTTTTACTTAGGTAGTCATTTCTTGCTCTTTTGTAGGTTTGCCAGGCATTTATGTTTTTCCTCCTCCTATACCTTTTCCAGCATTTGTCTCTCCACTCCTTAGCTCTTTTACACCCATTATCGAACCATTTCTCTCTGGCATGAATTACACCTACTTTGGTGACAGGTATGCAGCAATCTACAATCTTCCCATATTTCTCACAAAAGATGTCATACATTTCTTGTACAGATTTGTTGTAAAATAAGGTTCTCCAGTCAATAACTGCAAAAAGCTCATTCATTTTGATGTAATCTCCTTTCTGATAGTTCCTCCTCATGTCCTCAGTGCCTCTACTCTCAGGAAGAATGTCTTCAATGATATACTCCATCAACAACACACAGTGGTCACTCTTTCCAATTGGTGGTTCATACTCAATATTTTCAATATCCAACACATTATCTGTGAACACCAGATCAAGTAGTGATGGCTCATCCCCACCCCTGGCTCTTGTTGGTTCCATTACATGTTGGTGTAGGAAATTCCCTTGTACGCAATCTAGGAATCTTGCCCCAAAGGAGTCCTCACCACTGTGTGGGTCAAGATTTATCCAATCTATCTCTTTATGATTAAAGTCTCCCATAATCAAAATCCTACATTTTTTCTCCCGCGCCATGTTAACAACTGAGTTTATGACTTCAATCGTACCTATATGACTTTCCTCATAAATTTCAAGCCTATTTTGGTTCCTTGGTGGGTTGTATACAACAGTTATTATAATGCTCTCTGACCCAGTATTTATGCGAGCAACAAGAAATTCCCTGAACTCACTTTCTATAGCCAAGTTTATCTCTTCAACTTGAATCCTCTCACTTATGAGCAGTGCTATCCCTCCACCAGTCCTCTCAGATCTTTCGACCCTTAGTATTCTGAAGCCCTTAGGAAAAACTGTGACACTGTTTATGTCCTCACTCAACTTAGTCTCTGTAATTGCTACTATATCTGCCTTACTGTTGTGAATCCTATCTTTTAATTCTACTGCCTTACCAGCTAATCCATCAGCATTTGTGTATAACAATCTTAATGAGGCCCCATCCCCTGATCTTCTGTCATTATCTTCTTTATCTCCCCTTTGTCTGGAAGTATTCCGTAACGAAAATTTTTCTTCTCTTCTTCATTTCTTTCATCATTTAACCTTCTTGCCTCTTGCAACAAGTTTTTGATCTTTCCCATCTCTTCCTGTGTTCTGTATCGTCTAATGAACACTTCTTTGCATTCTTGAAGGTCTTTTAGACTTTTTTTTCTCAACAATATTTCCCTACATGTCTCCCCTCTCTCAAAGGTTACTTTTGTTGGTCTCGGCTTTCCTTCCCTCGAATATTTACCTAGTTGGTGTATGTTTACAATATCCTCAGGACCACATACTACTCCAAGCTTTCTTATCAGGTCTACAACCCTAGCTTTATTTTCTTCAAGTCTCCCCTGCCATGTTGGCTCCTGGGATTCACTTATGCCTGAGATTACCACTGTCTTCTCCTTATCAAGTGCCTGTCTGATGAGTGGGTTTGCCCTTTCCATCACAACGTCTTTCATTTTTTCGATTACTGTCTCTTTATAGTCAACTGTTTGTATGTTTTCCAGTGCCACCACCTTTACAGCCTCTTTTACTGCCACATTCCCCTTTAGTGCATCAGCAAAGGACGTTTTCATGGCATCATTTTCCATATTCAGCTCCTGGAACTCTTTTCTGAACTGTTCAATGTTTTCCTTAATCTGAACATTCCAAGCAGCAATCTCGTCTCTCTCAGAAGATAGCAGTGAACTAACATCTAATTCCTTTAGGTTGTCATTTAGCTGTTTGTTTTTATCTTCTTGATTAGAAATTCTAGATTCTAGTTGACTCTTTTCCCCTTCCAGCTTCTTTATTCTTTTTTCTAGTTCCTTTCTCTCCTGCCCTTGTGCTTTATTTGCTTCCTCCAAAGATCTTATTTGTTCTCTGAGTGTTTCATTCTCTTTCATTTCTCCATCCATATTCCGAATTTTATCATCAAGGCTTGTAACCATTTCCTCTAACTTCTTGATTCTCTGTTTAAGTCCTCTGATGACTACCCCTTCTCCCGACCCATGGGTGGGAGAGGTTTGGGACAGAGATGGCTTCATTTTTATGTTCTCCCTCTCACAGAATATAGAAAGAAGACGAGAAAGAGGAAAAAAAAAAAAAAAAAAAAAAAGAAAAGAGAAAAACTTCTAATTTACCTTCACACAGAATTTTTATATCTCCATATAAGTGCTATTTAGTGACTCAGTTTGTCTCCTTTCTGGTAACACACATCTTAACTTAAAAACTTGACCATGGTAATTTACGTATAAAAAGAAAAAGAAAAACAAAAGTCAAACCTGAAGGAAAATTCGAATTTGTGTTCGAGGTGGCACCCACCTGTTTCTGTTATATATTCTTCCTAACTGATAAACTGACTTGCTAACCAAGATATGTTATCACGGGATTTAGACTTTACATTTAACTCAATATATATACAAAATAACAAAATAGCAAACGAGAAAGCTAAAAGAAATGCAAAAAAAAAAAAAATGAAGAAAATAGGACTGCTGTACTACTTGGCAACTTAACTCAGTACTGTTGACGGGTGGGTATTTGGTAATTTTTTTTTTCTTTTATTATTCAATTTTTTTGTGTATCAAACTAACTAACTAGTTAATATAAATGGGAAGGATACTGTTTTTAACAATATATAGAACCACAGGATCAGGTAAAACGGCTCAAGAGCTTTCCCCAGTTTACACAAAAAATTAGGTAATGTGGTGTGAGGCTCCACGTCTGGCAACTCTTCTAGATTTCCCTCAAGGCAGAAACTGGACGGCAGCTTCTCTCTCTTCTCACGAAAAAGTTCTCAATTTTTTCCTTTAATATGAACAGTCTCGCCTTACAACAAATATTAGTTTTTGTACTCACAATACTCTGCACGATTTCATATTTTTGGAAATTATGGTAAAGTTTTCCACTAAGCACTTTAATCACTCGAAACTTTAAAATTTAAGAGGAGCAATTCCGTGTGTCACTGAACGCGCGGTGTGTGTGTGTGTGTGTGTGTGTGTGTGCATATATATATATATATATATACCTGTATGTATATATATATATATATATATATATATATATATATATATATATATATATATATATATATATATATATATATATATATATATATATATATATATATATATATATATATATATATATGGAAGGAAAAGCCCATTAAATAAAACAACGAAAATATATATATATAAAGTACTTATTAATTTCGTGACTTAAGCTTAGGTCACGAAATTAATAAGTACTTTATATATATATATTTTCGTTGTTTTATTTAATAGGCTTTTCCTTCCATTTTAGACTGCATGTTAACAGTTCAGTGTTTTAATATATATATATATATATATATATATATATATATATATATATATATATATATATATATATATATATATATATATATATATATATATATACAGTGTTACCCCAGTTATTCGCGCTTCTTGGTTCGCTTTCTCACTCTATCGCGTCTTTTTTTTTGGATAAATTATTATTTTATTTCATGGGTATATGCAAAAATATTAAAATATTAAAAAAAAAAATTCTCAGTATTTTCATTTTTTTTATTGAAAAAAACATATTTCATTATCTAATTGATAAAAAAAAATTATTTCCCAGCCTACAAATAATAAAACAGTAAAAAATAGTAAAAAACATAAATGTAGATAGATAGATAGATAGATAGATACGTTTATTGACCACCTCTTTTGAAAAGTACAGTATAATCTTTACAAAAGGAATATTTGGTCTAAATTGCAATGAATAAATACAATAGATTTTGTACAATCATCAAATAAGTAGATGAATTTTAAATTAATATACACTGTACTAATAACTGAATTATATACGTACGTACAGTATAACTCACAGTGTTGCATCATACGAAATAGTGTTCGATAGCGTACAATGTATTGGGGTCGCAGCTACGTGAGCTAGCATATATATTTATATTTCCAGTAGTTTCATGATTTTATTGATAAAAAAACGTATTTATTAGCCTAAGAATAATAAAACAGTAAAAAATAGTAAAAATCATAAATACTAACAGTATTGCAACATGTAAAATACGATACCGCTATCAGCGTTTTGGACAGAGACTCGTTCAGTCTAACTCACGTTTTGCTTGTGTTCGATAGCGTACAATGTATTGGGGTCGAAGCTACGTGAGCTAGCATATATATTTATATTTCCAGTAGTTTCATGATTTTACTGATAATAAAAAAGTATTTCTTAGCCTAAGAATAATATAACAGTAAAAAATAGTTAAAAACATAAATACTAACAGTATTGCAACATGTAAAATACGATACCGGTATCAGCGTTTCGGACAAAGGCTTCCACCATCTTCCATTGTCTCGCCTCACTCGTGTGCGCCATTAATGTTGTGCTTATTATTATTAATATGTTTTGCTAGTGATTTTTTTACTCGCATATTTTAACCTTTGCAATGCCTCCCAAGCATCCTTCATCTTCTAAGGCTTCTTGTAGTGAGCCTAAGTGGCAAAGGAAAATGTTAACCATTGTAGATAAAGTGAAACTCTTAGATATGTTGAAAGAAGGAAAAAAGTTTGTGGATGTCGGCCGCTATTTTACGTAAACGTAAAAATTATTGTAAAATACTGTACCTATGTATGTCAAGTCATCATCACCTCATTCATAGTAAGTTTTCCTATCACTTTCATAAAAAAATTACGTTGCTTGCTGTTATTTATAATGTAAAGGGTGTTTCTTTAACAGTGCAGGGAGGGTTTATACAGTGTAAACGTAATAATACATTAAAATATCTATGTACATATAGGCTGATCCTACTCCGCGGATTTCCGGGTTCGCACCGGGTCCCGGAACCGAACTACCGCAATAAGTGAGGCAACACTGTATATGCAAAAATATTAAAATATTAAAAAAAAAATTCTCAGTATTTTAATTTTTTTTTATTGAAAAAAACATATTTCATTATCTAATTGATAAAAAAAATTTATTTCCCAACCTACGAATAATAAAACAGTAAAAAATAGTAAAAAACATAAATGTAGATAGATAGATACGTTTATTGACCACCTCTTTTGAAAAGTACAGTATAATCTTTACAAAAGGAATATTTGGTCCAAATTACAATGAATAAATACAATAGATTTTGTACGATCATCAAATAAGTAGATGAATTTTAAATTAATATACATTGTACTAATAACTGAATGATATATGTACGTACAGTATAACTCACAGTATTGCATCATACGAAATAGTGTTCGATAGCGTACAAAGTATTGGGGTCGCAGCTACGTGAGCTAGCATATATATTTATATTTCCAGTAGTTTCATGATTTTATTGAAAAAAAAACGTATTAATTAGCCTAAGAATAATAAAACAGTAAAAAATAGTAAAAAACATAAATACTAACAGTATTGCAACATGTAAAATACAATACCGCTATCAGCGTTTTGGACAAAGACTCGTTCAGTCTAACTCACGTTTTGCTTGTGTTCGATAGCGTACAATGTATTGGGGTCGAAGCTACGGGAGCTAGCATATATATTTATATTTCCAGTAGTTTCATGATTTTATTGATAAAAAAAGAAACGTATTTCTTAGCCTAAGAATAATATAACAGTAAAAAATAGTAAAAAACATAAATACTAACAGTATTGCAACATGTAAAATACGATACTGCTATCAGCGTTTCGGACAAAGGCTTCCACCATCTTCCATTGTTTCGCCTCACTCGTGTGCGCCATTCATGTTGTGCTTATTATTATTAATACGTTTTGCTTCTGATATTTTTACTCGCATATTTTAACCTTTGCAATGCCTCCCAAGCATCCTTCATCTTCTAAGGCTTCTTGTAGTGAGCCTAAGCGGCAAAGGAAAATGTTAACCACTGTAGATAAAGTGAAAGTCTTAGATATGTTGAAAGAAGGAAAAAAGTTTGTGGATGTCGGCCGCTATTTCACGTAAACGTAAAAATTATTGCAAAATACTGTACCTAAGTATGTCAAGTCATCATCACCTTTTTCATGGTAAGTTTTCCTATCACTTTCATAAAAAAATTACATTGCTTGCTGTTATTTATAATGTAAAGGGTGTTTTTTTAACAGTACAGGGAGGGTTTATACAGTGTAAACGTAAAAATACATTAAAATATCTATGTACATATAGGCTGATTCTACTCCGCGGATTTCCGGGTTCGCGCCGGGTCCCGGAACCGAACTACCGCGATAAGTGAGGCAACACTGTATTTATATTTCCAGTAGTTTCATGATTTTATTGATATAAAAAATTTATTTCTTAAACTAAGAATAATAAAAGAGTAAAAAATAGTAAAAAACATAAATACTAACAGTATTGCAACATGTAAAATACGATACCGCTATCAGCGTTTCGGACAAAGGCTTCCACCATCTTCCATTGTCTCGCCTCACTCGTGTGTGCCATTCACGTTGTGCTTATTATTATTAATATGTTTTGCTTGTGATTTTTTTACTCACATATATTAACCTTTGTAATGCCTCCCAAGCATCCTTCATCTTCTAAGGCTTCTTGTAGTGAGCCTAAGTGGCAAAGGAAAATGTTAACCTTTGTAGATAAAATAAAACTCTTAGATATGTTGAAAGAAGGAAAAAAGTTTGTGGATGTCGGCCGCTATTTTACGTAAATGTAAAAATTATTGTAAAATACTGTACCTATTTATGTCAAGTCATCATCACCTCATTCACAGTAAGTTTTCCTATCACTTTCATAAAAAATTACGTTGCTTGTTGTTATTTATAATGTAAAGGGTGTTTTTTTAACAGTACAGGGAGGGTTTATACAGTGTAAGCGTAAAAATATATTAAAATATCCATGTACATATAGGCTGAACCTACTCCGTGGATTTCCTGGTTCGCGCCGGGTCCCGGAACCGAACTACCACGGTATGGGGGGGAACACTGTATATATATATATATATATATATATATATATATATATATATATATATATATATATATATATATATATATATATATATATATATATATATATATATATATATATATATATATATTCTAATTTTTTTTAAGCTTGATAAATTTAGGTTCAGAAGGGAAATTGGTGAAAATTGGCTTGGTAATACTGTAGAGTAGCTGATTCATAGAACAGGATTCCTAGTAGGATAATAAATGCCAATATTATATATATATATATATATATATATATATATATATATATATATATATATATATATATATATATATATATATATATATATATATATATATATATATATATATATATATATATATATATATATATATATATATATATATATATATATATATTGACATTTATTATCCTACTAGGAATCCTGTTCTATGAATCAGCTACTCTATGGTATTACCAAGTCAATTTTCATCAATTTCCCTTCTAAACCTAAATTTATCAAGCTTAAATTCATTACCCATTACGAGTTCTGGTTTGATCATGAATTTTTAAAACTTTATTAATATCACCCTTGTTAATCCCTTTAAACCATTTATACACCTCAATCATATCCCCCTAACTCTGCGTCTTTCTAGAGAATGTAGATTAAGTTTTTTAATCTGCCATTTGGTAGATTTAGGCATTGCATAATTTTTTTTTTTTTTCGGTTTTTAGTCTTGCTTTGTTTATTTATAATTTTCATTTTATCTTTGTTTACATTTGCAGATCGAGGTTCGTTCTCCTGCATCCTCCTCCTCTTCTTCCGCATAAGTTACTTGCTCACGGCCACCATGCATGTCCCAGTGTACTGTATGACTGTTGCCCACTGCATAAGAGTACAGTACAGTAATGTATGTTAATTTCTAGCTGTAAAGTGAATATGAATATCTTTTGCATACTCTTAAAAATAGATACAGGGCTTTCTGCTTTGCTATGTAGTAATAAAATATGTTTTTACTTATCTTATATCTTTGGCATGGTGTGTCTATGTAAGGTTTGGAACGTATCTATGCTCTTTATCATTGTTTCCAATGGAAAATTACTCGTTTTTTCACGAGATTTTTCATTTACTCGACACTTCTGAGAACCTATCTAGGCGTTATTCTGAGAACTAGGTGTATTCTGAAGCCCTTAGGAAATACTGTGACACTGTTTATGTCCTCACTCAACTCTGTGTGTGTATGTGTATATATGTATGTGTGTGTGTGTGTGTGTGTGTGTGTGTGTGTGTGTGTGTGTGTGTGTGTGTGTGTGTGTGTGTGTGTGATTACCTAATTGTGTTTACGGGAAAGAGCCCAAAGCTCGTATCTTCCCGTCTCCTGATCGGTTCCATTTTAGACTTAGTGATACTTATCGTACCTGTCCTTAAAACTATGGTTTGAGATAGCATTAACTACCTCCTCGCTTAGCGAATTCCAATTATCAACTACTCTTACACTGAAAAAGTATTTCCTTACATCCTGCAAAGAAGTTTTCTTACGAAGCTTCAAACTATGACCTCTAGTTCTAGAGCCAGCCATATCGAAATATCGATCCCTATCCACTCTATCATAACCATGAAGGAATTTAAAGACTGTCACCATATCCCCCCTTACTCTTCTAGCTTCGAGTGATGGCAAGTCTAATTCCCTCAGCCTCTCATCATAACCGAGATTGCGTATTTCTGGCACCAGTTTCGTGGCATGTCTTTGAACTTTTTCAAGCTTAGCTATGTGCTTTTTCAAGTGCGGATTCCAAAAGGGGGCTGCATATTCGAGTTTTGGCCTCACATAGGTGACATAAATATTTCTGAACATTTCCTTGTCCATGTGCCTGAAGGCTACCCTTACATTTGATAAGAATGCATATGCTGCCCTTACTACGCCATTTATATGTATTTCTGGAGACAAATTTGCCAGTATGTTTACTCCTAGATCTCTCTCATTTTCTGTCTCTTGAAGTTGTACTCCAGCCACCGAGTAGTCAAGCTTGGGCCTTCTTGCACTTGTACCCATTCTCATTACCTTACATTTTGAAGTATTGAATTTCATTAGCCACTTTTTGTGTGTGTGTGTGTGTGTGTGTGTGTGTGTGTGTGTGTGTGTGTGTGTGTGTGTGTGTGTGTGTGTGTGTGATTACCTAATTGTGTTTACGGGAAAGAGCCCAAAGCTCGTATCTTCCCGTCTCCTGATCGGTTCCATTTCTAGACTTAGGGTTCCATTTTTAGACTCTGTGTGTGTGTGTGTGTGTGTGTGTGTGTGTGTGTGTGTGTGTGTGTGTGTGTGTGTGTGTGTGTGTGTGTGTGTGTGTGTGTGTGTGTGTGTGTGTGATTACCTAATTGTGATTACCTAATTGTGTTTACGGGAAAGAGCCCAAAGCTCGTATCTTCCCGTCTCCTGATCGGTTCCATTTTTAGACTTAGTGATACTTATCATACCTGTCCTTAAAACTATGGATTGAGGTAGCATTAACTACCTCCTCGCTTAGCGAATTCCAATTATCAACTACTCTTACACTGAAAAAGTATTTCCTTACATCCTGCAAACAAGTTTTCTTCCGAAGCTTCAAACTATGACCTCTAGTTCTAGAGCCAGCCATATCGAAATATCGATCCCTATCCACTCTATCATAACCATGAAGGAATTTAAAGACTGTCACCATATCCCCCCTTACTCTTCTAGCTTCGAGTGATGGCAAGTCTAATTCCCTCAGCCTCTCATCATAACCGAGATTGCGTATTTCTGGCACCAGTTTCGTGGCATGTCTTTGAACTTTTTCAAGCTTAGCTATGTGCTTTTTCAAGTGCGGATTCCAAAAGGGGGCTGCATATTCGAGTTTTGGCCTCACATAGGTTACATAAATATTTCTGAACATTTCCTTGTCCATGTGCCTGAAGGCTACCCTTACATTTGATAAGAATGCATATGCTGCCCTTACTACGCCATTTATATGTATTTCTGGAGACAAATCTGCCAGTATGTTTACTCCTAGATCTCTCTCATTTTCTGTCTCTTGAAGTTGTACTCCAGCCACCGAGTAGTCAAGCTTGGGCCTTCTTGCACTTGTACCCATTCTCATTACCTTACATTTTGAGGTATTGAATTTCATTAGCCACTTTTCTGACCACTCATGCAGATTATTTAGATCCTCCTGAAGTTCTCTACCATTGTTCTCGTTTTTTACTTTCTTCACAATCTTTGCATCATCTGCAAACATATTCATGAATGAATTTACAGACTCTGGTAGGTCATTTACATATACAAGGAACAAAAGTGGCCCTAAAACTGAACCCTGTGGAACTCCACTACTAACTCTTCTCCATTCAGACACTGAGTGTCTTACTCTAACCCTCTGTTCCCTTCCTTCTAAGTAAGTTTTTATCCATTCCAAGACATTTCCACCTATTCTAGCCATTGATTGCAGCTTCCTAATAAGTCTCCCATGTGGAACAGTGTCAAACGCTTTCTGGAAGTCTAGGAATATGCAATCTGCCCAGCCCTCTCTTTCCTGTAAGATTTGGCTTACCTCATCATAAAATTCTAATAAGTTTGTTACTGTTGATCTTCCTTCTCTGAAGCCATGTTGTCTCACTGACAAAAAGTTGAAGGATTCCAAGTGAAGAGAGATATGTTTCCTTAGTAGTTTCTCCATAAGTTTGCAAACTATGCTGGTCAAGGAAACTGGTCTATAGTTCAGAGCCGTATCCCTCCTTCCCTTTTTGAAGATAGGTATCACATTTGCTTGTTTCCAGCATCTTGGAATCTCCCCCGACTCCAATGACTCCTTAAATATGATACTTAGTGCCACTGATATTGTGTTTGCGCATTTTTTAAGCACATGAGGGGATATGTCATCAGGACCTGTAGCTTTATGAACATCTAAATCCATCAGCGCTTTGCATACCTCTGTGGCTGTAAGGTTGATGTTCTCTAATACCGGCCCTTGAGCTTCTATCACTGCAATCTGAGGGGGTGGGGTATTTTCTACTGTAAATACTGACTGAAACTCCTTGTTCAATTCTTTGCAGATCTCTTCGTCCGTCTCAGTGATGCTTCCATCCGCTCTCTTTAGCCTTAAAACCTGTTCTTTTACCTTCAGTTTTCCTCTGATAAAGCTGTGGAAAAGCTTGGAATTTTCTTTAGCCTTCCTGGTGATGTCCCTCTCATAATCTTTCTCTGCCTCTCTCCTTTTACTTAGGTAGTCATTTCTTGCTCTTTTGTAGGTTTGCCAGGCATTTATGTTTTTTCTCCTCCTATACCTTTTCCAGCATTTGTCTCTCCACTCCTTAGCTCTTTTACACCCATTATCGAACCATTTCTCTCTGGCATGAATTACACCTACTTTGGTGACAGGTATGCAGCAATCTACTATCTTCCCATATTTCTCACAAAAGATGTCATACATTTCTTGTACAGATTTGTTGTAAAATAAGGTTCTCCAGTCAATAACTGCAAAAAGCTCATTCATTTTGATGTAATCTCCTTTCTGATAGTTCCTCCTCATGTCCTCAGTGCCTCTACTCTCAGGAAGAATGTCTTCAATGATATACTCCATCAACAACACACAGTGGTCACTCTTTCCAATTGGTGGTTCATACTCAATATTTTCAATATCCAACACATTATCTGTGATCACCAGATCAAGTAGTGATGGCTCATCCCCACCCCTGGCTCTTGTTGGTTCCATTACATGTTGGTGTAGGAAATTCCCTTGTACGCAATCTAGGAATCTTGCCCCAAAGGAGTCCTCACCACTGTGTGGGTCAAGATTTATCCAATCTATCTCTTTATGATTAAAGTCTCCCATAATCAAAATCCTACATTTTTTCTCCCGCGCCATGTTAACAACTGAGTTTATGACTTCAATCGTACCTATATGACTTTCCTCATAAATTTCAAGCCTATTTTGGTTCCTTGGTGGGTTGTATACAACAGTTATTATAATGCTCTCTGACCCAGTATTTATGCGAGCAACAAGAAATTCCCTGAACTCACTTTCTATAGCCAAGTTTATTTCTTCAACTTGAATCCTCTCACTTATGAGCAGTGCTATCCCTCCACCAGTCCTCTCAGATCTTTCGACCCTTAGTATTCTGAAGCCCTTAGGAAAAACTGTGACACTGTTTATGTCCTCACTCAACTTAGTCTCTGTAATTGCTACTATATCTGCCTTACTGTTGTGAATCCTATCTTTTAATTCTACTGCCTTACCAGCTAATCCATCAGCATTTGTGTATAACAATCTTAATGAGGCCCCATCCCCTGATCTTCTGTCATTATCTTCTTTATCTCCCCTTTGTCTGGAAGTATTCCGTAACGAAAATTTTTCTTCTCTTCTTCATTTCTTTCATCATTTAACCTTCTTGCCTCTTGCAACAAGTTTTTGATCTTTCCCATCTCTTCCTGTGTTCTGTATCGTCTAATGAACACTTCTTTGCATTCTTGAAGGTCTTTTAGACTTTTTTTTCTCAACAATATTTCCCTACATGTCTCCCCTCTCTCAAAGGTTACTTTTGTTGGTCTCGGCTTTCCTTCCCTCGAATATTTACCTAGTTGGTGTATGTTTACAATATCCTCAGGACCACATACTACTCCAAGCTTTCTTATCAGGTCTACAACGTTAGCTTTATTTTCTTCAAGTCTCCCCTGCCATGTTGGCTCCTGGGATTCACTTATGCCTGAGATTACCACTGTCTTCTCCTTATCAAGTGCCTGTCTGATGAGTGGGTTTGCCCTTTCCATCACAACGTCTTTCATTTTTTCGATTACTGTCTCTTTATAGTCAACTGTTTGTATGTTTTCCAGTGCCACCACCTTTACAGCCTCTTTTACTGCCACATTCCCCTTTAGTGCATCAGCAAAGGACGTTTTCATGGCATCATTTTCCATATTCAGCTCCTGGAACTCTTTTCTGAACTGTTCAATGTTTTCCTTAATCTGAACATTCCAAGCAGCAATCTCGTCTCTCTCAGAAGATAGCAGTGAACTAACATCTAATTCCTTTAGGTTGTCATTTAGCTGTTTGTTTTTATCTTTTGTGTGTGTGTGTGTGTGTGTGTGTGTGTGTGTGTGTGTGTGTGTGTGTGTGTGTGTGTGTGATTACCTAATTGTGATTACCTAATTGTGTTTACGGGAAAGAGCCCAAAGCTCGTATCTTCCCGTCTCCTGATCGGTTCCATTTTTAGACTTAGTGATACTTATCATACCTGTCCTTAAAACTATGGATTGAGGTAGCATTAACTACCTCCTCGCTTAGCGAATTCCAATTATCAACTACTCTTACACTGAAAAAGTATTTCCTTACATCCTGCAAACAAGTTTTCTTCCGAAGCTTCAAACTATGACCTCTAGTTCTAGAGCCAGCCATATCGAAATATCGATCCCTATCCACTCTATCATAACCATGAAGGAATTTAAAGACTGTCACCATATTCCCCCTTACTCTTCTAGCTTCGAGTGATGGCAAGTCTAATTCCCTCAGCCTCTCATCATAACCGAGATTGCGTATTTCTGGCACCAGTTTCGTGGCATGTCTTTGAACTTTTTCAAGCTTAGCTATGTGCTTTTTCAAGTGCGGATTCCAAAAGGGGGCTGCATATTCGAGTTTTGGCCTCACATAGGTTACATAAATATTTCTGAACATTTCCTTGTCCATGTGCCTGAAGGCTACCCTTACATTTGATAAGAATGCATATGCTGCCCTTACTACGCCATTTATATGTATTTCTGGAGACAAATCTGCCAATATGTTTACTCCTAGATCTCTCTCATTTTCTGTCTCCTGAAGTTGTACTCCAGCCACCGAGTAGTCAAGCTTGGGCCTTCTTGCACTTGTACCCATTCTCATTACCTTACATTTTGAGGTATTGAATTTCATTAGCCACTTTTCTGACCACTCATGCAGATTATTTAGATCCTCCTGAAGTTCTCTACCATTGTTCTCGTTTTTTACTTTCTTCACAATCTTTGCATCATCTGCAAACATATTCATGAATGAATTTACAGACTCTGGTAGGTCATTTACATATACAAGGAACAAAAGTGGCCCTAAAACTGAACCCTGTGGAACTCCACTACTAACTCTTCTCCATTCAGACACTGAGTGTCTTACTCTAACCCTCTGTTCCCTTCCTTCTAAGTAAGTTTTTATCCATTCCAAGACATTTCCACCTATTCTAGCCATTGATTGCAGCTTCCTAATAAGTCTCCCATGTGGAACAGTGTCAAACGCTTTCTGGAAGTCTAGGAATATGCAATCTGCCCAGCCCTCTCTTTCCTGTAAGATTTGGCTTACCTCATCATAAAATTCTAATAAGTTTGTTACTGTTGATCTTCCTTCTCTGAAGCCATGTTGCCTCACTGACAAAAAGTTGAAGGATTCCAAGTGAAGAGAGATATATTTCCTTAGTAGTGTGTGTGTGTGTGTGTGTGTGTGTGTGTGTGTGTGTGTGTGTGTGTGTGTGTGTGTGTGTGTGTGTGTGTGTGTGTGTGTGCGTGCGTGCGTGCGTGCGTGCGTGCGTGCGTGCGTGCGTGCGTGCGTGCGTGCGTGTGTGTGTGTGTGTGTGTCTACAGTGGTGACCCAAACCCACAAACGCCTGTACCCACACACAAAATTTTGAACAAATTTTGACTCCAACCCACGAACACTCATGTGTTGCCCAAACCTCCACGTATCCCACTCACCCGCTCTCAGTTCTGCATTGGAGCCCAAGCTGTGAGGTTCATTCATGATCTGTTTGTAGTTCTTCCTTTATTTTCCATTGTTTTACCTTTCAAAAAGCCCTTATTATGGCTCCTAAGAAAGTTAAAAGTGTTAGTGATATTGGGGGACTCTCCTTCCATAAATTAGTCCCCCTCCTCCTCCACCACCATCCATGTATCCCAGCAACAATCATGCACAAAGGCAAATGCAGTACTGTTTCTTACCTACATTATTTCTTTTTACCTACAGTACGTACTCTTTCCTACTGTATTTTTTGTTAGTGGGAGAACGTAACAACTTTTTCTAAGTGTTGGACTCTGCCATTTTAAACTGGGTATCAACTAGTGTATACTATATACCTGAATATGTACATGTTTTACTTTAACAGAGTAGAATTCATTTCTATTATCAATGTAATTTTCCTTTTACAGATGAAATACATTTAACCTGTATTATATTTCATATTTTTAGTGAGTAAAAAAATTATGAAATGAATATTTATTATGACCAGGAATGGATTAATCGAATTTACATGCTTTTCAATGGCAAAAATAAATCCAACCCAAGAACAGTTTTTGGGAACAGATTAAATTCATGGGTTGGGTACACTGTGTGTATATACAGTAATCCCTCGTTTATCGCGGGGGTTCGGTTCTGGGACCGACCGCGATAGGTGAATTTCCGAGAAGTAGGAACACCTTAAAAAAAAAAAAAAAAATCCTTTTTTTTTTCTTTACACTTCTTCCACGAGTACAAAGAGGATTACAAGAAGAAAAGATCATCATCATTATATATATATATATATATATATATATATATATATATATATATATATATATATATATATATATATATATATATATATAATTTATTATCCTACTTGGAATCCTGTTCCATGCATGATACTCTACGATATTACCAAGCCAATTTTCACCAATATCCCTTCTGAACTTAGATTTATCAAGCCTAAATCCATTACCCATTACGAGTTCTGGTTTGATCATGAATTTTTAAAACTTTATTCATTATCACCCTTGTAATGACCTGTCAGATGTGAAGGGATTATAAAAGATGTGTAATGAATATCCAGTTCTCTGCTGCGTTTTAAAATACCTCTGCATTACTTTCATGATGCCTATTCCAAAAATTCTCCTTAGATCTTATTATTATTATTATCATTATTATTATTATTATTATTATTATTATTATTATTATTATTATTATTATTATTATTATTATTATTATTATTATTATTATTATTATTAGTATTATTAATTTTAACAATAATTCTCCTTTGATGATGATTGAGGAGATTATTATTATTATTATTATTATTACTATTATTATTATTATTATCATTATTATTATGAATTTGTAATTAAACCATTATTTTTATAATAAATAATGCAGTTTTGGTTGAATGAACAAGAGTTAATTAAAGATGTCTCTCTCTCTCTCTCTCTCTCTCTCTCTCTCCAACATCTATTCTACCCAACCCCCCATACTCTCTTTGTCCCAGCCAACTAGGGAGGGGCACTGTACACAGTTATTAAAGTAAATAAACCAACAGATGTACAAACACTGATGAGCCCTTAATAATAATAATAATAACAATAATAATAATAATAATAATAATAATAACAATAATGATAATAATAATAATAATAATAATAATAATAATAATAATAATAATATCTAAGGAGAATTATTGGAATAGACATCATGAAAGTAATGCAGAGGTATATTAAAACCCAGCAGAGAGCTGGATATTAATTACACATCTTTTATAATCCCTTCACATCCGACAGGTCATTACACTCTCCATCTCTGTTTCTCTTTACAGCCTGATAAAGGCTGTTTTATTTTATCATGCTTTGGCCCATCCTGGCATCACAATAATCTTAATTCATTTATTTATTTTTATTTTTTTTTTCCAAAAAAAATCCACGATACAGTGAATCCGCGATAGGTGAACTGTAATAGAGCGAGGGATTACTGTGTATATATATATATATATATATATATATATATATATATATATATATATATATATATATATATATATATATATATATATATATATATATATATATATATATATATACCTAGTTCTCAGAATAACGTGAAGACAGGTTTTAGAAGTGACGGGTATATGTCTTAATTCCAGACTTAATGCAGCTTCTGAGGCTATCTTTAATATACATGATTACCCCTCCCCCTCTTTTATCTGCAATGTGATCCGCATTATAAAGTTAAATCCTTTAATTAAGTACTCAGCTTTAAGGTGTTTGCTCTCTAAATTAATCCAACTTTCAATAATGCATATTATATCCGGTCTCTCACTACATACTATGGCTCTCAGTTCTTCTATCTTGTTACCTAAACTACGACTATTTGTATAATATATCTCTAGGTTTACCCTTCTTGTGGCTATTCTTTTTGTTAATATTTGTTCTATGTAACAAATGGTTATTATCCTTAATCTCCCGGTAATTTGACCCACTATTTACTGTACCCTTACTGACCAATTTCTCTGCACAAGTATTATTTATTTCATTATTTGTATCTAACAAAACCCCCTACCGCTCTGTCTATCATACCAGCCAATACCGAGACACCTGAACTAGAAAGATGAACTCCATCCCTTGCATACATATGCTTACGACTAGTGAAGTGATCCCACCCGTCTATAAAACCTATATTATTCTCCCGACAGAAGACTTCCATCCTAGCATTAATTCCTATAGCTCGAGACCACCACTCTGAACTTTGGCTAAGCCTAGGCAGAATACCAGACATCACCGGAACTGCAACCCTTTTCCTGATCTTATCAAGGGCTTGTCTATACAACCTAATCAGCTCCTCAATTCTAATATCCTGCACGTCATTTCCACCAGCTATCAAACAAACAACATCTTTATCCTCAATCCAGCTATTAATCGACTCACCCACCTTCTTCATACCTGCTCCAGGGAAAAAATATTTTCCCTTAACTCTATGCCTGACTTTCCTGTCTTCATATCTGCACAGTGAATCCCCTACAATTACAAGAGAACAAGACTTATCCAGAGGAGGGGTTACACTGACCTTGGGAGACTTACCTAGGCTCTTGACTTGAGAGCTTTTCCCACCTCTATTTCTTTGGTCGCTAGTACACCTCTCTGACTTTATGGGTCCTGAAGATTTATTGCCGCCACTGTCACATTCATCTCCAAGTGAACTAAAAGAATTAGCAACTTGTAGTCGAAAACTATCATTTTTCCTAAGAACCATCTTAGGTGAACCCTTATTCACGACTTTCCAATCGTCTTCACTATTCAATTGTCCCTTCCTGCTTAACACATCTACCTTACCTCTTAGCTAAATGTTCTCCTCTGCTAAGGATCTGACCTCCTGCCTAACTGCGACCAACTCATTTCTTAAATAAAAAATGAGCTTGCTTGCATCAGACGCAGACATATCCCCAGCACACTCACAAACAGCACCAACAACGACACCACCACCAACACCACTACCACTACCACCACCAAAACAAAAAACACCGCCACTCTCCATAGTGCTGAGTAAGGTCAAGACTAGAGCTACTAGAAGCACGTCCTCACTGGATGAACCCAGGAACTAAACTGATGCACCCTCACACGCTATTTCCCTGATGATATTGTATTGAAAATATGTTTGCTGTTTGTTCTTAATGCTTTTTTTAAATTTTCTTCATAATATCCGGTCGCATTAAGCGGTAGAAGAGGTGTTGAGGGTAAACTTAATCGACAAATATATTTTTCTTAATGGTTTACTAATTAGATTAATATTCTTCACAATAATATAATTGATATATTTTTCATATATATGCCCAGTACATATTTTCCAAGCTGGCATTGTTTTGTCCATGTCCTAAAGTTGTATGACACTTCATTCATATAGTAATCTAATAATAGGTGACCGTGACTTTCAATTATATCCCCAAAATTGCTCTTTGTACACCATCATGGCTCATAGTGGTCATACCTTAACAGGTTATGGGCCCAGCCTTAGTGCTAGATTATTATTTGATGGTGATGAGTCGAAATATGAGCTTTGGGAAGTTAAATTTCTCGGTTACATGAGACATCTGAAGTTATTCGACGTCCTGACCGGCACCGGAACCCCTGATGCAAGGAAGAATGCTGATGCATTTGCTGAACTTGTTCAGCTTTTAGATGACCGAAGCCTTAATTTAGTGATAAGAGAGGCGAAAGACAACGGTCGTAAGGCACTGGAAATACTCCGTGGTCATTACGTGGGCAAAGGTAAGCCGAGAGTTATTTGCCTGTATACTGAGCTTACGTTATTGAAGAAAGTAGCCGATGAAAGCATCATCGATTATGTCATTCGCGCTGAGACTGCTACTAATGCATTAAAACAGGCAGGTGAGACTGTTAGTGATAGCCTCCTTACTGCAATGGTGCTTAAAGGCCTTCCTTCAAATTTTAAGACTTTTTCTACTGTAATTACACAGAAAGATACTCCAATGAGTTTTTCTGAGTTTAAAATTGCTTTAAGAAACTTTGAAGAGACTGAAAAGGCACATGACACTTTTGATAGTGACGATGATGTTATGAAAGTAACCCATAAAGGTAACCAAGGTAGGGCTAGTGCAGGAAATTTTACCCCTACTTGTTATACTTGTGGAAGTTTAGGACATAAATCTCCTGATTGTAATAATAAAAGTGAGAAGAATAAAGGAAAATCTAGATTTAGTAAGAAGTGGTGCCATAAATGCCGATCTCGAACTCATAACTCTAGTGAATGTAAGAAAAATCCCCCTAATTCAACAAAATCCATGAGTGCTGAAGATAATGTTACAGATACCGAACGACCTCATTCGTTCCTTTTTAAAGCCAGTGCGAGTAAAGATATTTTTTAACATGATAATTGTAATAATGCTGTTAGACATAATACTGATAATTTAATGGTTGACTGTGGTGCTACATCTCATATATAAAAGATGGTTCAAAGTTTGTGAAATTTGACAGTGATTTTAATCCTTCTAATCATTGTATTGAGTTGGCTGACGGAAGTCGAACAAATGGCGTTGTGCGTGGTCGTGGATCCGCAAATGTGTTGTTGTATGATGATGTCAATGGTAATCCATGTAAAGTTTTGCTAGAAAATGCCTTATATGTTCCTTCCTATGAACAAAATATGTTTCCTGTGTATGCGGCCAATGAAAAAGGTGCTTCTGTCAACTTTTATCCCAAATGTGCTGAGCTAAGGGCTCCAGATGGCACTGTATTTCCTCTAAGAAAAGAGGGAAAATTGTATTTTCTCAATAATGTAAAAGTAAGTGAAAATGTTTCTCACTCCCTATTTGAGTGGCACAAAATAATGGGCCATTGCAACTTTAGAGATTTATTGAAGCTAGAAAATGTTGTAGATGGTATGAAAATTTCTCCTAAAGAAAAATCTGATTGTGAAGTGTGTGCTATCGGAAAAATGTCCCAGTATAGAAACAGGGAAGCCGACAAGCGTGCTACTAGTAGGCTCGAGTTCATATATTGCGACTTAGCAGGGCCTATTGAACCAGCTGCAAGAGAAGGTTTTAAATATTCCATTTCATTCGTCGACGACTACACTGGTATAATAATGGTATAATTTCTTAAAAGTAAATCTGACACGGTAGCTGCAACTGAGAGGTTCTTGGCTGATAGTTCCCCATATGGGAAAGTAAAATGCATACGGACGGACAATGGGACGGAGTTCACAGCAAAGAGTTTTAAATCCTTACTTATGAAAAACTCTATCAAACACGAGTTCACAGCTCCGTATTCCCCACATCAAAATGGGATGGTCGAGAGATCTTGGCGGTCTCTTTACGACATGGCTAGGTGCATACTCTTAAATGCAAATTTGCCCAAAAGTCAATGGACTTACGCTGTTAGAGCTTTGGCTTATATCCGGAACCGTTGCTATAACCCAAGAAGTGGAAAGACACCCTATGAGTTATTCACTGACAGAAAACCTAATCTGAAAGATAGGCATATTTTCAGAACTGTATGTTATTCCTATGTGCAAGAGAAAAAGAAATTGGACCCTCGTAGTGAAAGAGGAATATTTTGGGGATATGATGGACAAAGTCCAGCCTATTTGGTGTATTTCCCAAATAAAAATAATGTCAGAAGGGTGCGTTGTGTCAAATTCACCGATAAATTTCAACATGAAGTAGAAAATCCAGTGGTTGAAAATCGCCACGTAACCGACGAAGAACCCATTTCCTCGGAAACCTTACCGATGCCACCGACATCGAACTCCGATGATCCAACCTCGACGGAAGATGACGACGATCCCGTGGGTAGTGGAAAAGGTCAAGATGAAGTCAATCCCATGAGTGGCGGCAGAAGAGGTAACGACAAAATCGACGAGGATGTGAAGGCAAGACGACGATATCCTACTAGGGAACGTATTGTTCCTACGTATTTGGGAGAATACGTCACTGACGTTAATGATTCTTTCACAGTAAATGATTCAAGTGCTGCTAAATATTCTGTTGATTTTTGTTACAGGATGGTAGATATACCCAGAACATATCATGATGCAATATCCTCCCCAGATTCTTCTAAATGGGTTAATGCTATGCAAGAAGAAATTAATTCTTTAAATGAAAATGACACTTACGAGTTAACCCAACTGCCTGAAGGCAGATGTGCAGTGGGAGGTAGATGGGTGTATACTGTGAAATCATGTCCTAATAATGTTGAAAAATATAAGGCTCGCTACGTAGCGAAAGGTTATTCCCAAGTGCGTGATTTAGATTATCACGAAACCTTTTCACCTACTGCCAGAATCACTCCAATTCGTATGTTATTACAACTGGCAATGCAAGACAATTTAATTATTAATCAAATGGATGTAAGTAGTGCTTATCTTAATGCTCCTATTGACTGTGAAATTTACATTGACTAACCCGAAGGTTTTGTAAAGTTTGATGAAAAGGGTAACAAATTGTTCTTAAAATTGAAGAAATCGATTTACGGTCTTAAACAGAGTGGACGTAACTGGAATGAATTGTTGCACAATTTCCTTGTAGAACAAGATTTTGGTATGTCCCTTGCTGATTCTTGTGTTTACTCCAAGAAAGTAGGTAATTCAAAGATTATCATAATTATCTGGGTTGATGACATAATCATTGCTGCTAGTAATGAAACTTTGCTCAATGCTACCAAAAGTTCTCTTTGCCATAATATTTCATGGTTTTTAGGTATTGAATTCAAACATGATTCTGAGAAGTTTGTGATGGTACAGTCAAGGTACATAGAGAAACTGTTGAATAGGTTCAATATGACAGACTGCAATCCAAAAGCCACTCCTTGTGATTTGAGTGTAAGTAAAGTCATAGATAACCATTCTGAGAAATTACCCGATTCAAGACTGTATAGAGAGATGGTTGGCAGTCTTATATATCTTATGACCTGTGCACATCCTGATCTTTGTTATATTGTAACTATATTGTCTCAAAATATGAATAATCCAACAAAAGCTCACTTAAATATGGCTAGGCATGTTCTAAGGTATCTTAAAGGTACTATAAATGTTGGCTTGACTTTCAAAAAGCAAACTTGTGAAATGCTTAAGCTTCAAGACTTTTGTGATTCCGACTGGGGTGCGTCATCTGATAGACGCAGTATCTCTGGATATGGCTTTATGTTATGTGATGATGGTCCTTTGATTTCTTGGAAAAGTCGAAAACAGCAGATTGTAGCCTTATCAACCTGCGAGGCAGAGTACGTTGCTCTAACGTCTGCCATCCAGGAAGCTAAGTTTTTAAGTCAGCTTTTGGTGGATATGAATGCTGGTAATAAAACCACTGTAACACTTCATGTAGACAATCAAGGTGTAATATGTCTGGCTAAAAATCCTGTACACCATCAGCGTACAAAGCATATAGACATTAGATACCATTACATAAGATCTGAAATTCAGAACAGTGCAGTTAAATTAGTTTATGTACCTTTAAGCGATAATATCGCAGATATTTTCACAAAGCCAGCAACAAAGGATAAATTAAATAAATTTACTTCCTTGAGGGGCAGCGTATACACCACATAATGTGTGTACCATTGTAGATATAACCTTTTTGCTTTTGCTGAATATTTGCCACCTTATGTTTAAGTGGGGGTGTTGAAGGTAAACTTAATCGACAAATATATTTTTCTTAATGGTTTACTAATTAGATTAATATTTTTCACAATAATATAGTTGATATATTTTTCATATATATGCCAAGTACATATTTTCCAAGCTGGCATTGTTTTGTCTATGTCATAACGTTGTATGACGCTTCATTCATATAGTAAACAAATAATAGGTGACCGTGACTTTCAATTATATCCCCAAAATTGCTCTTTGTACACCATCATGGCTCATAGTGGTCATACCTTAACAAGAGGAGTAGGATGCGGGAGAACGAACCTCTATTGGCAAACGTTTTGCTACTTTCGTATCAGCTGATGCACCCTCACACGCTATTTCCCTGACGATATTATTTTGAAAATTTGTTTGTTGTTTGTTCTTAATGCTTTTTTCATTTTTCTTCATAATATCCGATCGCATTAAGTGGTAGAATAGAAGGAGGATGGCGGAAAAGTGCCTCCGAGACGGTCGATTTTTTACTAAATTTAAATTTTTTCTTCAAATTTTTTTGCATGGGTGTTAGTCGTGAATTTTTTTTTTTTTTTAACTATTATTTTTTTGGGGCGTTATTGCAATTTCACGGTTAAAAATAAAACACGGAAAAAAGGAACAAGTTTAAGTATACATATATATATATATATATATATATATATATATATATATATATATATATATATATATATATATATATATATATATATATATATATATATATATATATATTCTTAAAATAAAGCGAAGACAGGTTCTCAGAAGTGACAGGTATTGTGAAAATCGCATAATGTAACAAGTCATTTTCCATAAGAAATAATGATAATGGGAATAGTTACATTTCACAACCATACATAGACACACTATACCAAAGATATAAGATAAGTAAAACATATTTTATAAGTACATAACAAAGCAGAAAGACCTGTAGTTATTTATATTAACATGCAAATAGTGTACAGTATAAAAGATATACAGATTTACTGTACAGTAAACAAATTAATGCACTCTATTATGCGGTGGGCAACAGGCATACACTGGGACATGCATGGTGGCGGTCAGAACGAGGATGTGAGAGAGCGAACCTCTATCTACATATGTTTTTGCTCTCGCATGCTTTTTCCCTGACAATATTATATAGAAAGTTTGTTTGCTATTTGTTCTTTATGCTTTTTTTCCATTCTCTCCATAATATCCAATCGCATCAAGCGGTAGAAGAGGAGGAGGATGTGGGAGAACGAATCTCTATCTGCAAACGTTTTGCCGCCTCCGTATCAGCTGATGCACTCTCGTACGCTATTTCCCTGATGATATTATATCGCAAGTTTATTTGCTGTTTGTTTTTAATGCTTTTTTTACATTCTCTCCATAATATCCGATCGCATTAAGCGGTAGAAGAGGAGGAGGATGTGGGAGAACGAATCTCTATCTGCAAACGTTTTGCCGCCTCCGCATCAGCTGATATGCTCTTGCACGCAATTTCCCTGATGACATTATATCGCAAGTTTGTTTGCTGTTTGTTCTTAATGCTCATCCATGTACTGAACTTGACATTTTTTCCATTCTCTCCATAATATCCGATCGCATTAAGCGGTAGAAGAGGAGGAGGATGCGGGAGAACGAACCTCTATCTGCAAACGTTTTGCTGCCTCCGAATCAGCTGATGCACTCTCAAACGCTATTTCCCTGACGATATTATATCGCAAGTTTGTTTGCTGTTTGTTCTTAATGCTTTTTTTTACTCTCTTCATAATATCTAATCGTATTAAGTGGTAGAAGAGGAGGAGGATGCGGGTGAACGAACCTCTATCTGCAAACATTTTGCTGCTTCCGTATCAGCTGATGCGCTCTCATACGAAATTTTACTGACGATATACAAACCTTAACACAAATACAGTTCGAACAAGAGATATATCCACACAGTATGCTGGGTAAAGTGACACTGATGCACATGGCAGCATGGCGGAAAAGTGGCTCCGAGGCGGTCGATTATTTACTAAAATGAATTTTTTTTACATGCACGTTATTCGTGTATTTCGTATTTTTTTACTATTATTTTTTAGACGCATTATTCCAATTTCGCAGATTATAAACACGCTTAAAAAGCAAACTAGGTGTGTATATATATATATATATATATATATATATATATATATATATATATATATATATATATATATATATATATATATATATATATATATATATATACATATATATATAGTAATCACTCGCTATTTCGCAGTTCATCTATCGTGGATTTTGTTTTGGATTTTTTTTTTTTTTTTTAAGATTATTGTGACACCAGGATAGGCCAAAAACGATAAAATAAAACAGCGTCTATCAGGCTGTAGAGAAAAACAGAGATGGAGAGTGTAATGACCTGTCAGGTGTGAAGGGATTATAAAAGATATATAATGAATATTCAGCTCTCTGCTGGGTTTTAATATAATTCTGCATTACTTTCATGATGTCTATTCCAATAATTCTTCTTAGATTTTATTATTATTATTATTATTATTATTATTATTATTATTATTATTATTGGCAAAAATAACTTTCCTTTGTCCCTAGTTGGCTGGGACAAAGAGAGTGTGGGGGGTTGGGTAGAATAGAATGTTGGAGAGAGAGAGAGAGAGAGAGAGAGAGAGAGAGAGAGAGAGAGAGAGAGAGAGAGAGAGAGAGAGAGAGAGAGAGAGAGAGAGAGAGAGAGAGAGAGAGAGAGAGAGAGAGAGAGAGAGAGAGAGAGAGAGAATCTTTAATTAACTCTTGTTCATTCAACCAAAACTACATTATTTATTGTAAAAATAATTATTTAATTACAAATTCGGCATAATAATAATAATAATAATAATAATAATAATAATCTTCACAATCATTATCAAAGGAAAATTATTGTTGCCAATAATAATAATAATAATAATAATAATAATAATAATAAGATCTAAGGAGACTTTTTGGAATAGACTTCATGAAAGTAATGCAGAGGTATATTAAAACCCAGCAGAGAGCTGGAGATTCATTACACATCTTTTATAATCCCTTCACATCTGACAGGTCATTACACTCTCCATCTCTGTTTCTCTTTACAGCCTGATAAAGGCTGTTTTATTTTATCATTTTTGGGCCGTCCTGGTGTCATAATCAGCCTAATGTATTTATTTATTTTTTTATTTTTTGTTAGGTGTTCCTACTTCTCGGAAATTCACCTATCGCGGCTGGTCCCAGAACCGAACCCCCGCGATAAACGAGGGATTACTGTATATATATATATATATATATATATATATATATATATATATATATATATATATATATATATATATATATATATATACAGTGATCCCTCGTTTATCGCGAGGGTTAGGTTCCGTGACCTGTCGCGATAGGTGACTTTTCGCGAAGTAGGAACACCTTAAAAGAAATTTTTTTTTTCCTTTTTTTTTTTTATACTTCTTCCACAAGTACAAAGAGGATTACGATTAGAAAAGATCATCATCATCATTATATATATATATATATATATATATATATATATATATATATATATATATATATATATATATATATATATATATATATATATATATATATATATATATATATATATATATATATATATATATATATATATATATATATATATATATATATATATACAGTGATCCCCTCTTATTGCGGTAGTTCGGTTCCGGGACCCGGCACGAGACAGGAAAACCGCGAAGTAGGATCAGCCTGTATGTACATAGATATTTTAATTTATTTTTACGCTTACACTGTATAAACCCTCCCTGTACTGTTAACAAACCACCCTTTACTTCATATATAACAGCATGAAAGCGTAAATTTATATGACATACTCGATGTACATAGGTATTTTACAATTATTTTTACGCTTACTGTATAAACCCTCCCTGCACTGTTAAAAAACCACCCTTTACTTTATAAATAACAGCATGCAACGTAAATTTATAAGTACGTAATAGGTAAACTTACCGTATCTGTTATGGTTAACATTTTCCTTTGCCGCTTAGGCTCACTACAAGAAGCCTTAGAAGATGAAGGATGCTTGGGAGGCATTGCAAAGGTTAAAATATGTGAGTAAAAAAATCACAAGCAAAACGAATTAATAATAATAAGCACAACGTGAACGGCGCACACGAGTGAGGCGAGACAATGGAAGATGGTGGAAGCCTTTGTCCGAAATGCTGATAGCGGTATCGTATTTTACGTGTTGCAATACCGTTAGTATTTATGTTTCTTACTATTTTTTACTGTTTTATTATTCTTAGGCTAAGAAATACGTTTTTTTATCAATAAAATCATGAAACTACTGGAAATATAAATATATATGCTAGCTCACGTAGCTGCGACCCCAATACATTGTACACTATCGGACACAAGCAAAACGTTTAATAAGCACAACGTGAACGAAGCACACGTGAGTTAGACTGAACGAGCCTTTGTCCGAAACGCTGATAGCGGTATCGTATTTTACATGTTGCAATACTGTTAGTATTTATGTTTTTTACTTTTTTTTACTGTTTTATTATTCTTAGGCTAAGAAATACATTTTTTTATCAATAAAATCATGAAACTACTGGAAATATAAATATATATGCTAGCTCACGTCGCTGCAACCCCAATACATTGTACGCTATCAGACACTATTTCGCATGATGCAATACTGTGAGTTATACTGTACGTACGTATATCTAAATTTATGTTTTTTTACTATTTTTTAATGTTTTATTATTCGTAGGCTGGGAAATAAATTTTTTTTATCAATTAGATAATGAAATATGTTTTTTTAATAAAAAAAATTAAAATACTGAGAATTTTTATTTTTTTAATATTTTAATATTTTTGCATATACCCAAAAAATAAAATAATAATTTGCCCAAATAAAACACCGTGGTACAGTGAAAACGCGAACCAAGAAACGCGATCCAGCGGGGGATCACTGTATATATATATATATATATATATATATATATATATATATATATATATATATATATATATATATATATATATATATATATATATATATATATATATATATATATATATATATATATATATATTATCCTACTGGGAATCTACGGTATTACCAAGCCAATTTTCACCAATTTCCCTTCTGAACCTAAATTTATCAAGCTTAAATCCATTACCCATTACGAGTTCTGGTTTGATCATGAATTTTTAAAACTTTATTAATCATCACCCATGTAATGACCTGTCAGATGTGAAGGGATTATAAAAGATGTGTAATGAATATCCAGCTCTCTGCTGGGTTTTAATATACCTCTGCATTACTCTCATGATGTCTATTAAAAAAATTCTCCTTAGATCTTATTATTATTATTATTATTATTATTATTATTATTATTTTGAACAATAATTTTCCTTTGATGATGAAAGTGGAGATTATTATTATTATTATTATTATTATTATTAAATATCATTATTATTACGAATTTGTAATTAAACCATTATTTTTACAATAAATAATGTGTCGTATGAATTTTGGACTTCCATTTGAATTCACACTTTGTAAGATGACTGGGTTATCTCACCGTTTGTCACCACTGACGTAATGTTAAATTACTATGTTATAATTATTAGTACCAGACGGGTACAAGGTAAGAATGGACAAGCAGTGATTCCTTTATCTTAATTTATTCTAGAGTACAACACAACTTCGACGCCTCAATGCCCCCACCCTATGACTATCACAATCTATGATCTATTCGTGCCCCTGGCAAAGTTCTAACTAACCGTGTCTGCCCTGGGTGGTTCTTGAAATACCCCCAGGGGCAGGGCGTGGCTTGACATCCAATCCTGCCAATGAAATCAAGTGACATCTAGTCCTGCAAATCAACGCCAGGTTCGAAGTGGAGTCCCTCCTACTTCCGGGGAGGAGCTATTGGGCATCTCTCCAGGGCATGTACTTACGTACGGGCCACATGTTTGTGTTTCTTGTGGTTTAGGAAATGGCTAACTTCCTGGCCTTTCCTACCCTCTCCAGGTACTCGATGCCAGATCCTAAGTCTCACGGTTCCGGTCATATATCTCCTTGACACTTTCTACAAACATTGGCCGTACCGCAGAAAACAAGCCTCCCACATTAGTTCCAGGTGCCTAGCCATAAATCTTGGTGGTCCCAAGGGAAGACATGGTCTGCACCCAAAACTCAATAAAAGTGAGGGCATGTAATAAAATATCTGTGCCCTCGACCAACCGTTACCCCTCAAGATTTGTTACAAGTTTCAGATTCTGGCTTCAGCATGACGGACTGGCTTCAGCATGACGGAAGTCATGCGACATCCCTCCCAACCAAAACTGAAATATCTCTTATTTCAGTCGAAGCATGGGCTAATTTTTCGAGAGCTCTTGGACATATCCTAGCTAACATTAGTTTACAATAGAAATGGGGCCGAATTATTTAAGCTATTTTCAAAGAATTCCTATTTCTATGAACCCTATACAAATTACACAAACATAACATATATATAGTACTTCTACAGACAACTAGAGCATGCAGGGTCTATTTCCTTGTTGGAAATCTGTAATACAAACATATTCTTATATTTAAACAAACATAACTTTAAACAATATAATTCCAGTGTGAAACTAATATCAAACATTAATTAAGATCAAAAGTCAGTTTAAATCAAAACATTAATTCATCTACTTCTCTCGTTTCTTTAAAAGACTAAATTGAGTTAATTACGGTAAAATCATGACTTATGTAGCACATTAGCAAACAAATGAGGTAGAGTATTGGCATGTATACACATTTAAAATGATATAGACCATAACATCAACAGTAATTTCTATAAGAGACCTTATCTTAATAAATTCTATTCCTATCATTATTAGGGGCATTGATTTGTCTTAAAATTAAGCCTTAAAAACTACTCCTGAAACAAAACATGTTTTACTGTGTGTAAAGTCAAAACATTTACTATCTCGATATGCAATTACTATTCAGAGACCACTTAATATAAAAACTTAATGAACCTAAAGATTAAATCATAATTCAAATAATAATAATGCTAAAACAAAACACTAATATTATTTAAGCAGAAAACAACTTATTAATCTTAGTTCAAATAATACAATTTATCAATGGCACTTATTCAAAACTATATCTAAGGGAGACTCTGAGTTTTCGCTTAAAATTATCTTAAAGCTAGTAAAACAAAAAAATAAACATAAAAATAAAAATATTTTGTCTTTTAGCACAGTGGACAAAGACGGTGGGGACATTTTCTTTCCCATTTTTTCAGTTCTAGTACGGGGGTAATTTTAATTAACTAATAAGGGATTTTTAAATGCCCTTCTTTCTCTCTTCACTAAAGTTTGGACATGTATAGGGATTATTTTTCTTTCTGTTTAAATCCCATCAACTCTTTTACGTGGCTTCTAAAGGTATTATTAAAATATTTTAAAATATTTCTGTGTTTCTTTTCCTCTCTTTTCACTACAGTTATGACATGTATGGGGATTTCCTTGTTTCTGGGATTTCATTAAGATTACATAGTTTTTTTTTAAAGTAGTTTAAAACTTTTATTTTTTTTAGGACTGTTTTCTCTTTCTAGGACGACTTTTATTTTCCCTGTCCAGGACGACTTTTAATTTCTCTGTCCAGGACGACTTTTAATTTCTCTGTCCAGGACGACTTTTAATTTCTCTGTCCAGGACGACTTTTAATTTCTCTGTCCAGGACGACTTTTAATTTCTCTGTCCAGGACGACTTTTAATTTCTCTGTCCAGGACGACTTTTAATTTCTCTGTCCCTTGCTCATGAATTCTTGCTAGGTGCGATTCCACGGTTTCCCTCGGGGATTCATTTTTTTCACTCCCCCCGCCGTCCTTGCTGCAGGCCCAGGTTTGTTACCATATCTCCTTTACTCGGATAGGCAAGACAAAAAGGAAGGATTCGGCACCTTTCTAATCCTTCCAGCCCGGCTTCCTCGTCCCGCCCTCGGCCGATCTTGACTAAGACCACCACGCAGGAGACCTGCAACGTCACAGCGATTCTCTTCCGTACGGCCATTCACACGTACCTTCGAAGCAGATCTCGGGATGAAAATTTGAACCTCTGTCACTACTACAGTTGTAAGAAAGGTTCCCTATGACTTCAGGGTACCAACAATGGCCATACGTTGGTAATCGAGGCTATACTTTGCCTCCCCTGCAACTGCAAGTGATTGCAATCTCTATTCAATGGGCACTAGGGACTTGTCTGAGCGGACAAAATCTAAAGACTTTTAGAACTTGCAGGTCGGGGCTGCCTAGGAATAGGGTGGTAATGGAAGGTATGTGTCTACACAACTAGATTATTATTCCAAGATACTTAGGGCTTAGCTGAGAAACTGCTACATAGCATTACTTTACTATAGACATCAAAAAGAACAATCATTAAATGCTGAGAAAAGCCACTAAAGAAACATTCTTATTAGCGGTGGCTACAGTAACATCAAGTATGAATTCAGATAAAAGATACAAATCATCAGGTTACTGCTGATTTCATTTCAATAATAATAATTAGCAACAGGCCATTGAGAGATAGCAACGATATCAGTCAACATAATAACATTACTAATAATCATGATCTAAAAATAAGAATAATAAACAATAAAAATAAATATACTAAATCAGAAATATCAATATATATACAATGGAGACTGGCATTCAGAAGTAAGAACAGAGTTCTATACTTGTACCTCATAGCAATGCTCATTCTAACACAGTCTCTTTTAATATTTAAATTCCTGCGGTCATAATCAATGTATATATATATAGCATAAGTGGCAACTCGCTGGCTCCACAATTTGTCAATGGGAGTTCTATCTATTCTCTAAACAGTTGCGACATGTGGCAAAAATATTTATGCAAATGGCGGTACTACCGATGTCTTATCAGTATTTATGCAATAACAGCATGCAACAATCTATTGACTGCAATGAAATGTAGGCACAATTATCGCCTAGCTTCGCTGGAAAAAAAACAAAAAAAGAATCAAAGACGGCTACATTCTTTTAGCATTGAACGGAGCCTCTGTCAGGCTCAGAGTCGAGTGAAAGGTAGGAGAGAGAGAGAGAGAGAGAGAGAGAGAGAGAGAGAGAGAGAGAGAGAGAGAGAGAGAGAGAGAGAGAGAGAGAGAGAGAGAGAGAGAGAGAGAGAGAGAGAGAGAGAGAGAGAGAGACTGGGCGACCGTGAAATACGTTGCGGTTTCCACTCACGTCAGCTGAGATGGGCCTCTGTCTTTTACTTGTACTGAAAATAAAAAATTGTCGCAGAGTATCTCTAATAATAAAATAAATAAACAAATGAACGTGAACAAACGTTAGCAATGACTATCGATAGAGTCTTACGTTTATTGTCAGCGGCTATTCTCATTCCCTCATTAACAAAAACAAAAGCAAAAAGAACTTAGTGTACAACTGCAGAACTGTCGAAGCATAAATCCATTCCTTTCTGTTTAATCTTGATAAGGACTTTACTGTAACAGCATACACATCCTCGTCTATAATGACAATTCTTTTCTTGCTATAAATCAGAGGGTTGAGTCGGAGCGCACCCACTCTGATGAAATTAAAACAAAAGATTAAAATCATATGTGACACTATCCCTACTACTATCAACAAAAGTACAAATATCTTTTTCTTAACAACTTCTTAAAAAGGACTTAAATGTCATTAATTTTAACTTTAAAACTCAGCAAATAATCTCTAATAATCTCAATTATCTTTAATTAGCTCAATTGTAATCTAAAATTCATGAAAATGATAGGGATTAAACATAGTTATCTCTAGATAATCTTTTCAAAACTCTTTAAGTAAGATTTTAAAGATTTCTTCAATACAAAAAGAACTATATAACAAAAACGGGTATCAAAGAATATAAAAAGTCTATCTCTGTGTATGCAATAATAAAAACAAAAAGTATATTTCATTAGCAACAGTAAAGAATGCATTTTGCTTAGGTTTCAAAATCTCGTACGGAGTTGTACATAAACAATTCAAACATAAAATATATATATTCTTTTACTATCTCGAATTTGACTTATAACTGCTCTGTCTGTTTGCTTTTACGGGGGTGCGCATGTGGGCGCTGTTTTCTCCCCTGTTCTTTTGGCTTCTGGATAAACTTCTGCTCTCTCAAATACGGGATACAGCTGTGTAACATTCTTGTTGTCATTTCGTGTCAGCTCTCACTCTTTCTTTATGACCAAGCTGAAATAATTTTGATAAAACATTATCATGGCTAAAACTCGCAAAGTTTTATTTTATCAATCTAACATATCTCTTCAGACAGATAATGTATATACTGCAGCTAGCAAAGAAAATAAAGAATCATTCATAGATTCACGTCCTTTATCACGTAACATCTATCTTGGAATCTCTCGGAAATCGAATAATAATCTCAATGGCGGAGTAGGGGACAAAACAAAAATAAAACAAACTTGGCATTTCAACCATATCTGGGCAGGTGGAGAATTACTTTCTCAAACATATCCCTCACTAGATATTGCAACAGCGCATCACCTCCCATAAATACACTCTGATATGGCATGCAGAAGGACCTGGCGGAGCAGGGGAACGATCCTCGCAGACTCCCCAATCATGCTTCCTAACGGTGCTTTCCGCGATTTCACCCCCTAGAGCAACCCCCCATTATACCCCCAGTCATTCATACTCACTCGCTGTCACATTCGCTACATCACTTTCAAGACAATCATCCCCGTTCTGTAACATTCCCTTTAATTTACAACGTTGGTTGTAAGAAGAGTAAGGGTGAAATCTCGGTTGGGCCGCACGGTCACAGACTGCCTCACTAGTCCTAAGTCCCATTCTAACGAACAAACAAACATTCTACTCCCTTGAAGCTACGTTTGGGTGACACTGAAAAACCTTCCCTATTCTAGGACAGCACAAATTACTCTAATTTACTCTTACTTTCGCCTGCATAGCGCGAAATTAAAAAACTCATCTCTAACTAATATCACGAAAATTTCTTATTCTTCAAATAAGCAGGCCACACACGTATCGTAAGATTAATTTCCCATCAAAACAACATTAAAAGAACACTCTGTCATTTATGTCTTTCTTTCGCTAAAACATTACTCCCCCGGAGAAAAAAACAAACAAAAAAAGAAAGAACCTTGAAAACAGGCGCAATCTTAACACTCGATTTCTTACGCTTTAAGAAATTAATATAACAATTATTTCACGTACATTAAATATCAAGGATCAGTACAATTACCACAGATTTATAATAACGAGGTTGGGAGATCGAATGGTCACTTCCACATTCCTTTCCCGAAAATCACACGTGTTCTAAGTAAAACCTTAAAAGCATATTCAAGTATATTACTCGCTATAATTCTTACACTTAAGAAATTAATATACTGTAATAGTGATTTCACGTGCGTTAAATTTGTCAATTAAAAATCGATACATTCGCGTTCTTAAAATTCAATCTAAGCATTAATACAAATAAATGGAACACACTTCCAACGCAAATTCTTTATATTACTCAAATTATAACAAAAATGGAGTTTATTACTGCTTATAGCTATTAGTACAAATTATCCGTGTTAGTAATGGGTACAGAAATTCTACTTTTATCAACTTATTAGGCGCCACACCCCTTATAGGCGGGTTGGCTGAGTCAAAGCATAACTACAAGATAAAATGGCGGCGTCCACCGACCTCAATTTCTTTTACTAATTGTCCCATTACTCACTGGATACAGATCACAAGTACTTAGCTATTTTAAAGAGGTGGTCCTGAAAAACTTCATGGCAGAAGGCAAGGAAGGAGGGGGTTTTCCTTCTTCTCTTCGAGTAAAATCGACGAATCGCCGTCTTCTTGGTCGGATCCGGCAACTTATACTTCTTGTAATGGGCATTTTCACTCAATGCTCCGGTCACACTTCGGCTTACTAAGAAATATCTTAGGAATAGTTCCTTCAAAGTTTTATAATATTCTCTATTTGACCACTCGTCACTTCTCATCCGCAGACCCAAGTATTTCAGGAAGTCGGTCGCGGGAATTATGGACGGACATTCACGGTCTTTTACATTTGCGCCGTCGAGGTATAAAAGTGAATTTTTGACTCGAGGCGTCTTTACAACCAGGGCACGGGGTGGGGGCTTGTCCTGCTGCGTTCCCTGTGTCACCACGGGGCTCGGAGCGGCAGGCTGTTCGTCGATGTTTGAGGCGTCGGTTTCTCTGTCGGCGTCGACCAAGTTCCTTCTCGACGGAGCGGCGTCGGCAGGAGTTTGTAGGTGCCGCACGTGCTCCTCCAGTTCGAGAATTCTCCGGTGTTTGGCCTCGTCACTCATTTCTTGAATTGGGAGATGTTGGATTTCTGCTTTTGCCATTCTTATTTTCTTTTCTTTGCACCAGTCTCTTCTGATATGAGGTCTCTTTGTATGTTTTCCAGGCGTGATGATCCGTACTGCGCTGCCACCAAGTTGTCGTATGAATTTTGGACTTCCATTTGAATTCACACTTTGTAAGATGACTGGGTTATCCCACCGCTGCCACCAAGTTGTCGTATGAATTTTGGACTTCCATTTGAATTCACACTTTGTAAGATGACTGGGTTATCTCACCGTTTGTCACCACTGACGTAATGTTAAATTACTATGTTATAATTATTAGTACCAGACGGGTACAAGGTAAGAATGGACAAGCAGTGATTCCTTTATCTTAATTTATTCTAGAGTACAACACAACTTCGACGCCTCAATGCCCCCACCCTATGACTATCACAATCTATGATCTATTCGTGCCCCTGGCAAAGTTCTAACTAACCGTGTCTGCCCTGGGTGGTTCTTGAAATACCCCCAGGGGCAGGGCGTGGCTTGACATCCAATCCTGCCAATGAAATCAAGTGACATCTAGTCCTGCAAATCAACGCCAGGTTCGAAGTGGAGTCCCTCCTACTTCCGGGGAGGAGCTATTGGGCATCTCTCCAGGGCATGTACTTACGTACGGGCCACATGTTTGTGTTTCTTGTGGTTTAGGAAATGGCTAACTTCCTGGCCTTTCCTACCCTCTCCAGGTACTCGATGCCAGATCCTAAGTCTCACGGTTCCGGTCATATATCTCCTTGACACTTTCTACAAACATTGGCCGTACCGCAGAAAACAAGCCTCCCACATTAGTTCCAGGTGCCTAGCCATAAATCTTGGTGGTCCCAAGGGAAGACATGGTCTGCACCCAAAACTCAATAAAAGTGAGGGCATGTAATAAAATATCTGTGCCCTCGACCAACCGTTACCCCTCAAGATTTGTTACAAGTTTCAGATTCTGGCTTCAGCATGACGGACTGGCTTCAGCATGACGGAAGTCATGCGACAAATGTAGCTTTGGTTGAATGAACAAGAGTTTATTAAAGATGTCTCTCTCTTTCTCTCTCTCCAACATTCTATTCTACCCAACCCCTCACACTCTCTTTGTCCCAGCCAACTAAGGAGGGGCACTGTACACAGTTATTAAAGTAAACAAACCAAGAGATGTACAAACAATGATGAGCCCTTAATAATAATAATAATAATAATAATAATAATAATAATAATAATATATAATCTCCACAATCATCATCAAAGGAGAATTATTGTTGCCAATAATAATAACAATAATAATAATAATAATAATAATAATAATAATAATAATAATAATAAGATCTAATGAGAATTATTGGAATAGACATCATGAAAGTAATGCAGAGGTATATTAAAACCCAGCAGAGAGCTGGAGATTCATTACACATCTTTTATAATCCCTTCACATCTGACAGGTCATTACTCTCTCCATCTCTGTTTCTCTTTACAGCCTGATAGAGGCTGTTTTATTTTATCATATTTTGGCCAATCCTGGAGTCACAATAATCTAGATTTTTTATTTTTTTTATTTTTTTTGCCAAAAAAAATTGCGATACAGTGAATTTGCGAGAGGTGATTCGCGATAGAGCGAGGGATTACTGTATATATATATATATATATATATATATATATATATATATATATATATATATATATATATATATATATATATATATATATATATATATATATATATATATATATATATATATATATATAGTTGCGATTTTTACGTCACGGACTCCCTTTTCTACCAAGGCCTGGGACAGTTGCCTTCTTGCGAAGGACTTGTTTTGGCATAAGTAATCGATACCCTGAGCGCATGCCCTTGCTAACCTCAGACTGTGACGGGGCGAGAACCCTCGACCTGACGCCTCAAAGTCGCGGACGCTACTGCTTGAGCCACAGTGACCATTTATATATATATATATATATATATATATATATATATATATATATATATATATATATATATATATATATATATATATATATATATATATATATGATTAGTAGGTTGGCCATGGCACCAGCCGCCCGTTGAAAGACTACGACTGAAGGTATTAGGATGCAACTAGGACTGGTCCAGACAGTTCCAGGTTGAGTCTTCCTTCAGGACGGTTCTTTCCTCATGCCTACATCTACACTGAATATTCTGGCATATTCATTACACATCTCTTGCTATCCCATTACATTTGACAAGTCACAACATTCTGCACATCTGTCTCTTTTACTTTCCTTTTCCTCACATTTTGTCATTATTTATGGAAGGTTCACAACTAATGGCCCCCAGTACCCGGCATAGTGGGATGCGAAGAATCTCCGGGGATCGTGTTGACTCCACCATTGGCTTGAGGGCAGACACGCCTGGTGGTAGTAATGGTTCTGCTCTTAACCTTGCACCTCCCAATAGATCTGCTTCTTTCATTCTTCACTATTCAAACATTCGTGGGCTGAACTCTAATCTCTCGTCTGTGGAACAGCACTTGGGCACTTTCCTCCCTAACCTCCTCCTCCTATCTGAAACCCAGTTGTCTATACATGCTTCCACCGACCCTTTCCAAATCTCCCACTATAATCTGTATACTCGTTTTCGTTCCAAAGGTGGGGTCTGTGCATACTGCAACATTAACACTCCTACTGTGAAGCTCATGGACCTTGAATCTCCTGACTTTGATGTTCTCTGGCTAAAAGTCTATTTCTCCACTACCACTATCATCCTTTGCTTCTGCTACTGTTCTCCAAACTCCACCGAGTTTGTGTCTTTCTTTGAATATCTCTCCTCGTGCCTTGAGTCCTTGCTATCTTCTCACCCACATGCCGAAGTTCTCTACATTGGAGACTTCAATGTACACCACAGTGAGTGGCTTCATTCTTCTCACACTGATGTGGGAGGATGCGAGGCCCTTGCTTTCTCTATTACTCACGATCTGGAGCAAATTATCAAACATCCTACTCGCGTTCCTGATCGTCACGAACATGCTGCAAACACTCTTGACCTATTTTTTACTTCTAACCCTTCAAACTACTCTTATTCTGTGCTTTCACCTCTTGGTAAATCTGACCACTCTATGATCTTTGTTTCTTCCATTTTCGCTCCCCCACCACCAATCCCTCCGACTCAACGCCGCCTTTGGCACTTCGAGCGAACCCAACATGAAAATTTGCTTAACTTTCTCTTTGACTTCCCATGGGATGACTACTGCTTTCGGTCCCGCAACCCTAATCGGGTAGCTGTAAAAGTTGCCGAGATCATGACCGCGGGAATGGAGGCGTACATCCCCTCTTCTATAAAAACTTTCTCTCCCCCTAAACCTTGGTTTGACCGTGCCTGCTCCATGGCTATCCAGGCAAGGAATCAGGCTCACCGATTTTACCAAGCCTCTCCTTCCGATTTAACTCGCTCTGCTTTTATTATAGCTAGGAATCGCTGTACAGCTCAGATTCGAAGATCTAAGGCTTCCTTTATAAGAAGGAAAGTTGATGACCTTAACTCCTCTCCCACTGACAAATGCTTCTGGTCCTTAGCCAAAAACCTCTCCAAAAACTTCTGCAACTCAAGCTTTCCCCCTCTCATTCGTTCTGATGGTTCTATAGCTTGCTCTCCCACTGACAAAGCGACTCTCTTTGGCTCTCATTTTTCTGCCAACTCTTCTATCAACGATTCCAGCGCACCTGTTCCTCAGTCTTTTCCCCTCTCTAACCCTATGCCCTCCCTTATCCTTTCTTCACGCAAAGTTCATAAGGTTCTTCGCTCACTAAAGACAAACAAGGCATCTGGTCCCGATGGTATCCCTACAAGGTTCCCTAAGGAGTTTGCAGATGAACAGGTTCCCGTGCTTTGCCGTCTTTTTCGCCTCATTCTGTCAACCAGTATCTATCCTTCATCTTGGAAGCATACTCTAGTTCAACCTGTTCCTAAGAAAGGTGACCACTCTATTCCTCCTAGCTACCGACCTATTGCTCTAACCTCCTCCATTGCTAAAGTTTTTGAAACTTTGCTCAATGCTCACTTCTTGAAACGCCTTGAATCTAACTCACTTATCTCCGATCACCAGTACGGCTTCCGCAAGGCAAGATCCACTGGTGATCTCCTGTCCTATCTTACTCATGTATGGTCATCTTCTCTGAGGAACTATGGGGAATCCTTTGTCGTCGCCCTTGATATCTCTAAGGCTTTTGACAGAGTCTGGCACAAGGCTCTGTTGGCCAACCTCCCTGCCTATGGCTTTACCCCTTCTTTCTGTTCTCTGATTTCCAGTTTTCTTACTGACCGTTCTATATCTGTAGTTGTTGATGGCGTGACATCTAGCCCTTTCTCTGTTTCCAGTGGTGTTCCACAGGGCTCTGTTTTTTCACCTACTCTCTTCCTTCTCTTCATCAATGATCTTCTACAATCCCCATCTTCCTCTCTTCTTCATGCCTTTACCGATGATTCTACCCTTCACTTTTCCTTTGCCTTTTCTTAACAACCTTCATCTGTTACTCGTAATCAATATCCTATCACTCTTTCTTCTACTCTTAACTCCGAATTGCAGAGAGTATCTGAATGGGGCACTCAAAATGTAGTTAAATTCAATGCCTCCAAGACGCAGTTTCTGGCTATCTCTTTATCTTCTTCTCCTCCTGATAACCCTATTGTCTTCGAAACTAATGAAATTTACCCTCTTAACTCTATCAATATATTAGGAATCCATATAGCCTCTAACTTGTCTTGAAGGAATCACATAATCCAAATTTCTAAATCTTCATCCAAAAAATTGGGGGTTTCGTTTCGTTTTCGTCATTACTTTTCCTCATTGCAGTTACTTAAAATTTACAAAGGTCTTATCTGCCCCTGCTTAGAATACTGCTCACACATCTGGGGTGCTTCTTCCTTTACTTATCTTCTTGATAGGGTTGAATCTAAGGCAGTCAGACTCATTAATGATCCTTCTCTTACTTCTAACCTGGATTCTCTCTCTCTTCGCCGTAAGGTATCTTCCCTTTCGCTTTTCTATCGCTACTACTTCCATCGCTGCTCTGATGAGTTGGCGAGTTGCATGCCTCCTCCACTGCCGAGGCCGCGTAACACTCGCCAAGCGGCCTCATCTCACAGGTACTGGGTGGAGATTTGTAGTTCGCGGATTGGTCGGTGCAGCGACTGCTTCTTCCCATCTACGTCCAGACTCTGGAACTCTCTTCTTCCTTCTGTCTTTCCTAATTCTTATGACCTTTCATCCTTCAAAAAGCAGATCTATCGTCATCTCAGAGCCTAGTCCTCCATATCTCTAGGTCCTCTTTACTTTGACTGTTTCTTTCTGTCTGTCGTTTTCCATTGTGTGACATTGTCTCATCTCTGCCTTGCCCTTAACCTTTTTCTTTTCCTTCGTCTTGGTATTTTCTCGTGCCCGGGCCTTTGTTGATGAGGGCAGTTTCTGCCTGTCTCGGTGTCACACTCTTAAAAAAAAAATAAAAAATATATATATATATATATATATATATATATATATATATATATATATATATATATATATATATATATATATATACAGTGTTGCCTCACTTATCGCGGTAGTTCGGTTCCGGGACCCACCGCGAACCAGGAAATCCGCGAAGTAGGATCCGCCTATATGTACATAGATATTTTAATATATTTTTACGTTTGCACTGTATAAACCCTCCCTGCACTGTTAAAAAAACACCCTTTACATTATAAATAACAGCAAGCAAAGTAAATTTTTATGAAAGTGATAGAAAAATTACGGTGATTGAGGTGATAATGACAAACATACTCATTTACAATTATTTTTTCATTTACGTACTGTATAAACCCTCCCTGCACTGTTAAAAAAACACCCTTTACATTATAAATAACAGCACGCAACGTAAATTTAAAAAAAAATGAAAATACTGAAAATGTTTTTTTTCAATATTTGAATATTTTTGCGTATACCCATAAAATAAAATAATAATTTATCCAAAAAAAAAACGCGATAGAGTGAGACCGCGAACCAAGAAGCGCGATACAGCGGGGTAACACTGTATATATATATATATATATATATATATATATATATATATATATATATATATATATATATATATATATATATATATATATATATATATATACACCTAGTTCTCAGAATAACGCCTAGATAGGTTCTCAGAAGTGTCGGGTGAATAGAAAATTGCGTGAAAAAACGAGTCATTTTCCATAGGAAACAATGATAAAGGGCATAGATACGTTCCAATCCTTACAGACACACATCATGCCAAAGATATAAGATAAGTAAAAAATATATTTTATAACTACATAACAAAGCAGAAAGCCCTGTATCTATTTTTAAGAGTATACAAAAGATATTCATATTCACTGTACAACTAGAAATTAACATACAGTACTGTACTGTACTCTATTATGTGGGGGGCAACAGTCATACAGTACACTGGGACGTGCATGGTGGCCGTGAGCAAGTAACCTAAGTGGTAAAAGAGGAGGAGGATGCAGGAAAACGAACCTTTATCTGCAAATGTAAACAAAGATAAAATAAAAATTATAAATAACCAAAGCAAGACTAAAAAACAAAAAACAAAATAATTATGCAATGCCTAAATGTAAAACACGTTAGCAAGACTAAAAAACTAAAAAAAAAAATCAGTATGCAACACCTGAATTACTGTAAAAAAA